>CAJQZM010042366.1:0-61380 GCA_907164665.1 Colias nastes | reverse complement strand
AATTAGCAAACAACCTTTCTCTCTTCGAATTTCAGGCTACTTCTATATATTTCTATAATTACAGCACACCAAATGTATAATAGCTAATGACATTTGAATATATGGTGTGAATGCATCGATATTGAGTACAAGTGAGAGGCGGGAAGGGCCGAAGAGAGCGAGTTACACAAGAAGGGTTACAAAACTATGGCAATGAACGCGAGTAAACCTGAACCTTGCGAACCGCTAGCCGCCGCTGGCGACAGTTGCCAGCGCGCCTAGCTGCATCTTATTGTGCATAGCAATCTCATTGTTACATGCTATCTATTTATCAATGTTGGAACTTTTGTTAAATCCATCTATCGCGGTGGTTGATGCTACCTAATTTCGCTTTATTAGCGAAAAGACGTAAATAAAATCAAAACCATCACTTGTAAATAAATTACCAAATGTATTTTTAGTACACGCCATGGGCGTAGCCACGGTGGGGCAGGGTGGGGCGCTTGCCCCACCCTGGCTCTGACCTGGAAGGTACCTAACCAAATCTAAAAAACTTAATTATCTAGGTACTGACTACAAAACTTAATATCCGTTAAAAAATTCTCACTCGAAAGTTGTCAGTCGTCACATAAAATGCGATCTGAACAAAAAGCTTGCGCTTCTATTTAACATGATTTAAACCACCTTTGGTGACAGAAAAAATAGTGTAGTAGGTAGTTAGTACTGTTACCCCACTAAATAAAGCTGTTTTTATTTGGCCAAATTCGCACTAAATTTCCCATCCATTTTCACTTTTGTTATAGGTTACTTACTGACCATAAAGGCACAAAATACTGACAGATCCAGGTGGAGCTTCCCCCGCAATCTTAAATTTAAATTTAAGTTTTTGGCCGATATCTCGGAAACTATCCACTTTAGGGAAAAAGTTACTTAGACTTTTTTGTAGAAAGTAATCTTTTATACTCTGTAAACTTTTTGTAAAACTTACTGTTTACGGTTTTTGGCTAATAACTCGTAAAATATTGGATTAATCAATAAAATGCATGTATCTTGTTTTTAGATCACTTTATTCTCTACAACTTTTTTTGAAAATTTTTTTTCATTGTTGATTTATTAAAATATTATTTCAGCTTGATACCGCCACGCGTTCTTGAAAAAAAAGGTATTTTTAGACGGACAGACAGACGGACAACAAAGTCTGCCTGTCTGTTTGTCTGTCAACACCCTTTTTCTGAGGAACGCGTGGAGGTATCAAGCTGAAATTTATATCGAATACTCAAGTCTACGGTCTCTTAAAGCTGTAAAAAAATCAAACTTATAAGCCAACGCAATCAAAAGATACAGCCATTTATGTTGCAAATTTCATCACTATATTATACAGTTCTTATCATTTGTATCTTTCTATAAATAAATTAAATAATATGATTCCTTTTTACTACCATAAAATATAGGTACTAAACATGTCTATCTAAATGGAAAATTAAACCATTTTAAATGGTAGACATAACTCAAACAATAAAGCATTTAACCTTGCATTAAATCATTTTTGTTTTAGGTTAAGGGTCACTTATTGACCATAAAAACACAAATGCTGATAGATCCAGGTGGAGCTTTGCTCGCAATCTTAAATTAAAGTTTTTGGCCGATATCTCGGAAACTATCCACTTTAAGGCAAAAAATATTTGGAAATTTTGTAGATAGTAAAATTTTGCATCTTTTATACCTTGTAAACTTTTTTGTAAAACTTTCCGTTTACTATTTATGGCCTATATACAAGTCTACAGTCTCTTAAAGCTGTGAAAAAATCAAACTTATAAGCCAACGCAATCAAAAGATACAGCCTTTTTATGCTGTAAATTATCGAAAATTTTGACATTCGCAAGGGAATCAAAACCTACATTGTACTTCCCGTGAACACATACTCTTGAAATTTGGTTAAAAGCAATGTCTTATAGCACAGATAAAGGAGAAATTGCTAAAACATACATTTTAGAGTTACAACATAATTAAAAGTAGGTTTGTTCGGAGCCCTCGGTGCGCGAGTCCGACTCGCACTTGGCTGTTTTTTTTTTTTTGCCCCACCCTGTGCCCATGGCTAGCTACGCCCATGGTACACGCATGTGTAATATATTAATGATGAAAATAAGGAGGACGGAAGACAGATATATTTATTTGCTTATAATTGTTTATATTGTCAGATATGAGTATTTATTTTCTTTTTTATTCTTCTTAAATTGTTTTGAAGAAATTAAAATTTCACAATGCAGTAATAAAAGTAATTCGATCGATATTTTTAATGAACTTCATTTCGATACTGTAAATTAACTTTATAAAAATGTAACTTTACGTCAGCTCGCTTTAACAAATCAATGCTGTATAATTGCTTTTTTATCGTCATCTTCTGAAATATATCCTTATAATTAAATATCCCAATACACTTCTATATGCTATTTGCGTAGTTCTTGTAAAGGATTATAACTAGAACCAATAAAACGTGAACAAGGATTGGTAGAACTGCATAGCTGCATAGCGTGCTGTCCTGCGCAATGCGGAAACATTATTTCTATCATTGCTATCGCACAGACACTATAAGTACCACATGTACATATCAAAAATATTATATTGCTTTATAAAATATGGCTCACAATTTTATATGAGAAAAATAAATAATATTCCAGAAGACAATTTTAGACAAAGATTACTCCTAATAAAATTACTAGACTTTTCATTTCACCAATGTTGTTAAGTGGCATTTATTATTTAAAAATATTAAATGGGGGTAATCTTTGTTTATTATATTATAAAATAAAAAAAAATTGAAATATAAATAATTTTTCATACATTTTTGAACACTTTTAAATACTTTTTCATATGTTTTAAAAACCGTATAGTAACAATTTGTTTTAGGATGTTATATGTATTCAGAGTTTATATTTTTAACGTGGTGAACTTATTATACTGAAAATAATTATTTTATGACGTATATTATTCGACATATTTAAGACGCATACAAACGAGTTCAACGCGCGAATTGCTTTTGATAATGTCTTTGTAATTTCTTTGTTACTGCAATTACTTTTTTGTTTCATAATTTAAAAAATAAAACTTATATTTTATAATTCCTAATTAACAGTAGTAATAACTACAAGATACCTATATTTATTACTGATTGCATCAACTGATTGAACATATGATACTACAGATACAAATAAAAATATGACCATCATAAGAACAATTCTACCATTGCATAATAATAAGTGTTAAATATTAAACAAGTTACCTTAATTTTATACGATATTCATGTACAAGGTTTGTTTTTAATCTGTGGTCGAGTTTATTTGAAGTAACAGTTGGCATCTGATCATGGCCGCGAAATTCCCAGCAATGGTTGGCGAGGCCAATGAACTCTGTTTTATATTTTCGTTAATAATAACGAGTCGAGATAAGTAAAACGAAATCACCATACGTCATAAAAATGTGAAGTGAAAGGATGGTTTTATATGGGTAGCAATTTTAGAATAATTATTCTGAACTAATTTTATGCTTAAGAAATTAGTTCATCTAATATCTACTTGTCATGGTTGATTAGGGTTTGCAGAAACTCAATGTAATTCACATATAATTAAAAAAAAATCATTAAGCAAAGACAATTTTTAAACAAACAACTAGGGAATGCCCAACTTAATCATTGTGTAATTATATATCTAATTTTAAAACCTCAAGGCCAAAGATAATAAAGATAAATTCAGTAAAAAACAAAATCAAATTAAATGACTCACTTTCTTTGGGCAAATTAAGATTTTCTAACGAATAAGCTTACAGCGAAGTGCTGATGAAAAGTGAATCAACCTGACGTTGGCTGCGGCCACTCACGTTCGTTGACCTCACAAATTTTCGTTTCGTTAGTTGTCGAGTATACAGCCCCCCCGCCCCCCCCCGGTCCCCGCACCGCAAACCTCCATTTTGCAAACATGATAATTTACACTTCACGAATAGACGTCCGAAATTCAAGATACTTTATTCCGAACATCGCCATTGAACGATCTCGAATGTCTTTTGTTTGCGAATTCTCTATTTTGCTTTTATGTCTAAATATTGATTTGATATGAAATACCCTTTATCGTACGTTAACAAATAATCCATCTCTATAAAATACAAAACGTTTATGGGGAACGGATGTGATACAGCAAAAAATAGAACTTCAATAGCTTATATGGTTTTATGAATTAAAGGGTCTCAAATGGATTATGAATTTATCATATTTTCAATTTGCGGAAACAGATAAAAAATGTCTAATATTGTCGATGCGAAAATATTATCAAAAGCGAGCGATGTTGACGCTAGTCTTGGACTCTTGTCATTGACCCCTATTCGCCAGAGAGTGTGAAGCGAAGCTAGATTGCAATACCGTCACGCTAGCTGAACAAATTTTATAACAACTCAACTTAACGATAATTAACAAAACTTAAATGAATCTCATAATTGTCCGAATATAATGACTTGCTCCGCGTCGAACAAAAGCCTGAAAGAAGTCATTAAACTCACACAAGTAATGAAGTTAAACGAATCGTTACTCCTCAGTATATTAATACCAGTTAAAATTGTGAGTCATAAAAAATTGAAAGAGGATTAAGTTGACAAAACAACGGTAACGTCCAAGCAAATGCTAATGCGCGGCCATGAGATCGCAAAGATAAAGTCATGGCGACGGATTGATAGAATGACCATTTGACGAGTAGGCCAGGCACCGCGGAAGACTCCGGTCGCGGTTCACCATGGTTCAATGTGACACTTTTCGATATAGCAAGTAACTTTCCTACTAGCAATGCGCTTGCCATCAGCGCTGCACATTGCGGACGGCTGCCATATTAAGAACTATTTCGCGCCACTTTTCTAGCAAATGATTAAAATTATGCCGACTTCATTTTCTTTATCGCAGCGCATACATATCACGTAACGAAGTGAATATCACATCTACGTAAGAAAATTAAATATTAATAGCGACCCATCTCTTAGTAATCCTGTATGTGTACAGAAAAGGATGCGATTTAAATAAATGAATCTTGTATTTATGCATACTTATATATTATACTATTACAATAATTGTACACTAAACTTCAAACGTTAAAAAACATATGATCTTTGTTTATTGGAAAACCCAATACAGTCGTATTTTTATTTAAAAGTAAGTAAAATAATTGATAGAATGAGATAAGTAATAAGATACATGTAAAGCATGTGCACAATATATTTGATACATTGTTTGTGTTCAAAGAAATAAAAATAATAAAATATTATAAGATTTTTTTGAACAATGGCAACCTAAATGAAAGAACGTTTCCTTTAAATAAAATAATGTATATTATATAAATTATAAAAATAATAATTTCGTTCTATATATAATATATGTATGTAGTTATGTACATACACAAATACGATAAAACAGGCGATAAACGATGACTCGTATGAAAGCGAGTGTATATGTATACCCCGATAATTGAACGGAAGTACGATTAACTTAAACTTTTTAAGTGTCAAGGCCTCACCATGAAAGTAACTACAAATACAATTCTAGTGCCAAAATACTAGATAAAAAGAATTTGTCGTCATCGCAACAAATCTTGTAGCGTCTAATGTATATAATATTGTACCATCTTAGAACTGTACTTAAAATGCCCGACCGTTTATCCCTGTCCCTTTATACATCGTTACTCAGCGGGACGTCGGATCGGAATGGTAACGGGACTTGTCCTTTCTTTTTACTTTTTTCTCAACTAGGAACAGCTATGCCTTCACTTTTTAAAGCACAGTACCTTTGGATGCTACGAATTACGATGTTTTTATGTAATATATTTCTGATAGTTTGTGAATGTTATTCACACTATTGATATCATATCTTATCTTATGGAAATAAGTTTTATAGATGGAAAAGTTGTAAAAGTTGTGTTTGTACGGAGTTAGACTATTATGAAAACTCTATATAGATCAATAAATATTTATTTTCTTAATCGACTGACTTTAATTTCCTTGAACTTTATTACTAGTATTAAACCTACTAATACTAATACTAATCTAATTTATACCTAAAGGAACAATATCGTTAGTTGAAAAAGCTTTGATTCGAGTAAGTTACATAAGGTTTAATAAAGTTTAAAAACTGTACTGTAGAGTGTTAATAAATAATATGAGATACGATCCCATATTTCATTTGTTTGTTGTTATTGATCACATTTCATATAAAAGCTAAGATAAGGTGAATATGTCAAACAAGTTCTTACCGTGGTATTTGTTGCATAACTCAGCGATTCAATGTGTTTCATAATAATGATATTACGAAACGATTATCAACACGATGAAATGCCTCTTTTTTGTTTTAGCAGGTGTACTTGCAATAAAATACGTGAATTAATTTCAAGTATTAAATAAACATTTTTTTGCAAAACATAAACAATAGCTCATCCAGCCTTTTTTAATCGATAGCAATAAACACAAATGTGAAGTCACATTCAAACAAAATAAACGGTGACAAAACAAGTAAAGTCTTTTTACTCTTTGATAGATTTACGACGGCGCATTCAAAACAATTTGCAGTGGGCAGCTACTTTGTGGTCAAGCTGAAGGTCCTTTGTTTACACACCCTTTGTGCGAGTAACGGGAGATGAACAATGTCGTGTGACGCTTTGTGATGTCACTGGAGTTTGTAAAAATGCACTTTTTCCGTCGAGCAAGCACCGTTACAAAGTAACAGTTTCTAGCGTAAACCGGGAACCATAGTGATCAATACTCGGTTCTGAGAAAGAAAGGACATTTGAAACAATGGGGGTGTGGGGCGTCAATTTGTTCCATGCGTAACGAATTTGAGGTTTACAATAATGTGAAAAGTAGTCTTTTATCATTTTAAACAGTTTCTTTAGGTGATAAATGACAATATTGAAGAGCCATAAAGATAAGTGCTTTTTTATATATAGAGTCTATCGTATTGGAATTGGTATAAAAGGTATATGAAGTAATGAAGGTACATGAGGTTTGAGGATTAACAGCCAAGGGATAATTCACACAGAACATGATTTTATATACTCAAATACCTATATCAACTCAAAATCCTATACACTCAAAATCCTATACACTATATACAATTAACCGATTCTTCAGTTACTCAAAAATGTTACAATAATAATTAAAAAAAAATCTTGGTCATACACACAATCAGAAGGAATCTTGAAAAAGAGACATAAGATCGAATAATGTAAAATCCCGGATATAAAGAAATGACGGATTTCACATTTTCAAATATAAGCCATCTAAAACAGCAAGCCTAGTAGGTTACGGCCAATAGAATTGTTTTTTAATAGGCACACTGCTGTTGTCATCATTCCAATAGTGTCCACATAATTGAAACCATTATTAAGGTTTAGCAGTAAATTTTTTTGTCATGGCGGATGTACGTTATACAAAAAAGACATTAGATACTAGAAACCATTTCGGCGACGGCACCAATTGCTAGCAATTCAATTAACATACCGCTTGAGTTTGCAAATGTCGTGGTTTTTTATCCCCAAAGTACAGTTACGGATCATTTAATGAAAGGGGTTTAATAGAAAGGATGCAGAAAAAGCCTGTGATTACTTAACCCATATCCGGTATTTGGGCTATGGAGCATATGGTCCCGTAACCCTTTGGCCCCGTTATAATGTTCAACAACAGTTGCGTTTAGCCCTTTTTTATGTTTCACCACCAGGTGATTAGATTTTTTCTTGAACTACAAATGAATAAAATTGAATCGAGAACATCATATCTGAATTGAGAAAAGATGTTTTTAAGTTATCGTTCTTTTTATTTCTTTATTAAACATTTATGACTTACAATTTTATAAAGGCAATCTTAAATCCTTGGTTCAAGTTTTTTTTTTGTTTATTTTTATGAAATTTTGTGTGCATATTGGACAGGTCTGAGTCAACATACATTTTACATACCCCTAAAAGATAAGAGTAAGACAGAATAGCATATATCGGATCAGCTAGTTCTAGTTTTTTTTTTTTTCAGAATAAAAAATATAATACAATACATAAGCTGGCCTTTACATTTATTGCGAAATAATCTTCCTTATATCTAATATTTTCTTCATTCAAAGGTTAGTTTCGAAAGATGTTAATCACAACACGACAAACAACCTAACACCTATACACTAACTACATCTAATAATGTTTCAGATGTCAGGTAGTAATTTATCAATTTATTTTCACTTTTCGCCATATCGAGCGTGCAGTGAGAGAGCTGTAACGAAGAGGCGATACGTCGCCGGTTCCAGGAACCGTACGCTTTCCACTCGTCGACTGAACTGCATCTTCCCGAGAAAATGCACGCGGGTTCGTTGCACTTACAAACTCATAACCCCCTTTCTAAAGCACCGATCCAATTATGTGCACTTTCGCAAGCAACTACTGTCACTCGCCTAGATACGGATAGGAAACTGACGATGCGCTTGTTCCATGCTCATTGCTTCACCTGCCAATGCGACGCTCAGGTGACCGTGGTCAGGACGCTAGCGAACTTCAAAATTTGAATACGTTATTCATAGAATTTGACTCAATTGTGTACACTTTTTTCATACTGGGACCAATGCTGCTAAACTTGCAGATTAAACCATAACGACGTGACTAAGCGCATCCTTAAATAAACACAGCTTATGATATATTCCAAAGGAAATATGTTATACGACATGCCATTAAAACCTGAGTATTTCCTGAGTGGAAAGAAGCTGCCATCCGTCTGGTAGTATTTGCATCGTTTTCTGCGTTATTGAATCGAATTAGAATAATTTCTTCATGGTTTATGGTTTTATTACTTTTAAATATACAATAACATTATTAAAGCGCAAAAATATTTGATGAAGGAAATCTAACTGCTATTAATATAAAGAATATATTTTGATTCACATAAGGTTTCAAAACTATGCAATATTAATTTAAACAGCATGTGAAAACTTATTTTATTGGTATGAATCAATGACCTATTATACTAGTAGACGCGGCATACGCCAACATCATTGCACTAAAAAACAGCGTAATTAATACATACCTACTTACTAACGCATTATCACCAATACAGTTGTTCTCTCTTTCACTCTCACGCACGAGACATAATACATGTCTCACTCATGTACTTCGTAATAACAACTGCCGATTAAAATATAAAAAGAACGTCCAGCCACGACGCTGAATGGTGCGTGACTAAGTGAAACTCGGGCACTTAGCTGAGTTTTTTCTTGCCAAAATAGAGAGCGGGTAACGTATCTAGCTTTTTTATATATCATAGGTATGAATCAAAATTTTACGATGGTACTCGTTTATCAAATTCAATCAAATATAATCAGAAGTATGCAATAGATTCAAGTTATATATCAATTATTTGCAGTAAAGCTAATGTAACGATTCTCGATTAAGAGTAATTATGAACTAATTATATTGTCAGCGAAAATGTATCAGAAACAACGTAGGAAAGTTTTTCAGTCATAATCAACATCCGTGGTGCACGCTAATGGAAACGAGACAGGACATCGAACCCGTCTGCAATCTCGAAGATATTACGCTGTCACTGCCTACGTTTACTGCACTTTACTTTTATTGGCGACAATAAACGATAATAACAATCGTTTTTCTCACAAAACACCGGCCCAAACATTTCAACGTCATTAACATAAAAATTGTTGTGTTTTTTATCAAAGTCTCTCTTCTAATATAGGTGTGCCAGATATCCAGAAACTAGACAGAACTTGTCATAAGTAATTGCGGTGACAAAGGAGGGGATTAGAGTGCATTGACACACTTACCTACTGCACACTGCAGCGGCGAAATTGCATCGACACTCACTGTCGTGGACTAGCGTAGCCAGTATCGTGAGACCCCTCCTCGTTTTTCTCAATCGCATTACTCATCATAGGCCTAGAGTCACACCTAGCCATCGCAGAGCTCAAGATAGCGCGGTGTGTCGCTGTAAGCTACTGACGACTCGGAAAAGTGGAATGACGTCCGCGAGGCGATGCAGTTTTCACTCACAAACACGGGCTTGGAGAAACGCATAGATTTGTTTTTACTTAAGTTTATGTTAAGAAAAATTTATTAAATTGTAGTTTCATTTACAAATTATCAAGCAATTTTGTCTAGTTGTTATAATAAAATTAATTGTACATTCATGTAAAATGAAGGTTACAACTAATCTAAATGTAATTGAAAACAACAAACTCTTCCCGAAAACACTATCTCCGTTTTACACACTTACTAATATGGATTGTACAGTTAAAATATATTTAAAAATATAGACATAGTTTAACTTATGTTTTCACTTTCTGTAAATATATGTGTATGTCAGTAAACACACAAATATAATATATTCTTTGAACGAATAATAACATTTACAGTAATTTTATTTAGCACTAAATAAACACATATTATGTTTGAATAAATAATATGTATAAAAAATATATTAGCTAATTATCTAATCTATAAAATTCAGGCTGTAACGGAATACGTGTGAGACCAAGCCTACGGCATTCCGTAGAGAGGTAATACTTTGTCTCAAATTATGCCCTCAACACTAACCTTGAAGTAGGCGTACACTAATCGTAACATTTGTAACTACATGCGATTGTCGCTTAATTGATAGGTAAGCGTAGTAATAACAGTAATACAATATGAATGCAAAGTGCACTTGACACGGTCGCGGGGTCAATGGCACCGTAGCGGCCGTAGCGATGCGTGGCGATGTATTGTTAGCTACGAGTGCTGTAGCTCTTGTGAAATAGACAATATTACTACCATACAATGGACAATTTTGTGAGTTACAGTAATAAACGTAACTCACTGAATGAGTGAGGATTAACTTCTAAAAGTGGACTTAGGAGTAAACCAGTAACATTTTTTAAACCGGTATATTTTCTTTATTTTATAAATTCAGTTAAGTTATTTTTATTCTATACATTTCTCGGCTTACAATATATTTATATCTTAAAATTTATAAACAAAGAAATGTTAAATATTCAAAGAGCTATTTTGTGCATTCCATTAACTTTTTTAAGGGCCGATTTTTCAATCCTTGGTTAAAACTTATCCGTCCAATAAAGTATTACACGATAATATTAAAATGTCACCTGTACACTGTCAAATACAGGTAATTAGAATACATTTTTGAAATGGTAGTTTAATACGTTATTCAACGAATAAGTTTTAACCAAGGATTGAAAAATCAGCCCTTAGTCAAATACAATCTCCTCTCATAATATAAACATTTCCTCCAGTTAAATCAAAAGTTCAGCCTCATAACGCACATGCTAGACCAATTTCAGTACAATATAAAAAGCAACACGTCATGTCTTTGATTTAGCAAAGTACATGAGCCGTTGCATATCTTGGCGACAATGAAAGTACGTCGCGTTTCTCGTTTGCGATACATCGTAATAAGGCCACCAGCGTTCATCGGCCTCCTTGGCGCCGTTACCGCTGGACGCAGCTCTCGCTCCACGCAACATCATATCGTAATATCCATTATCATTTATACACAACCCTTTACTACACTCTACACTAGTTAATAACACCCATTCATTAAGATATCACGGTTTTGAAGTGAATTCACGAGCTAATCGGCTCACATTTTCCGCTATTTTGATTCTTTTTCTTTTGCGGTCAAAGACACGGTGAAAGTAATTGTTAATTACGGTGGTTTCAAATTAGAGCCTATGAGCCTAGATATTTTATTGTTACATTTATATGCATATATGATGATCGACTATTTAAATTTTCGACTGTTAAGTAATCGGTCGGTAATAATTACGAATACAGCCTTTCGGTTTGCAGCATTGGGTCGTTAACCCGCAGTGACAGCCTTTCATTTTCTGTTATGTTTGTTCCAAAAATGTTTCGAACGTTCGAGAATTTTCCTTATATGCTATACATGTGGCTACATTTACCATAATTTTATCTTTTACTGCCCTTAAAGGGATATTCGAGGAAGTTACGTGATTATAATCTTCTGTAAAATATTGGAAGACCTCTACGTTTTGCGCATTTTACATCTATGTCATGTATCGCCAACACATCAATTATTAGGAAAACTTAGACTGCTATTTTACTGCTTACTATATATTTTAATTATAAACAAGTAAACAAATTAGTATTAAAAATAGCTCACTGCAATCTAATAGACCTTGACTTTGTAAATATACATGTAGAGTCCATTATGCAGCTAATACAAACAACTACTCAGAAGAATTATTCGAATGAAACGTTCCTTAAGTGTGAATTATAAAAACCCATTGCGTTCGTAGAAAGTAATAACGGTGTACGTAAATACGTTGCAGTGGTGCGGGCGGAGGAACCATGATTCACGAAACTTCGCTCACTCTGTGACATAATGATCTAAATTACCATAACTCCACAGCGCTTAACATTTTCCTTTACTTGTAATGTGAATCATACAAAGGATAAGGAAATTGTGTGTACTTCAGTTTTGTAAAGAGGTGAATTACCTATGTCAGGTTCAAATAGATTTTTATTGCGGCCAATCTTATAAAATTATTTTCTAGTAATAGAAATATCCTATTCAGTAACAATCTACATATTATGGCCATGAAAAGCCTGGATATTATAAATCTGATCATACTCATAGATATATGTATCACATATTGTCTACTTTCTATTCTTTGAAGTTTATTCGATTCCTACTTATATGTGTCTATTATATGTATGATTACTTTTGAAAGAATACAGTTTCTTCATAACAAACGTAATTCAAATCAAGTCATGGCCAGATGAACATAACTCCAGACTAGAAACGCAAGCTGCGTAGGGCGATAGTTGCGATAGGCAATGGCGGCGCTTATAAGCGAGTATGTAGACGATTGCAGCAACCTTCCGGTAATGTAACAGTCTTGTAAGATATCTGCTATAGGTTCGTTGAACTTTCGCGAGTGCAGAACGCAGGGTGGGGAGTCACAGTAGGTCACACCAGGCCGTCGGCACACTTACCTTGACTCGACGCACTTCGTTGTGCGCTCTAACATAGAAAACTAGGCGATACCCCGTCACAACGTTTCTAGACATCAATTTATTCCAATTTATTATAATATTAAAGACAACATTAATAAATGAAACAATTGGACAAAAAATAAAAAGTAAATTGCCATTTATGTAAAATTTCTGGATTTTTTTTTATACTTTCTAATTTCAAGGAAAATAATAAGGTCGAATAAAATTAAAATAAATGTAAACAACTTAATTGTAACGAATTGGTACCTCTATTGTGGGAACGTTGGTTGAGACTGAAAATATTCGATACATGCATTCAACAAGCAACAACATAATACAGAGTTCAGTATACACCAAAGTTATAAAACATTCATTATATTTGGTACAAACTGATTAAATTTTCTTATTACGCTTCGAATTTTAATGAGTTTTCATTATAATAAAACGTTAACCTTAATTTTCAGCTAATGATTTAAAGGTTCATGTTCAAAACTGAATAGTTTCTTACTGCTATTTGAAGGCATAAAACCGAAAACGAATAGATACTCATTTCTACTTGACATAGAAAACTCAAATAATTATTGTACTTCTATTTCTACCACGAAATATAACGTCCGTACGCATGTTCTACATCTTCAACTGACTCAGAGGTTGATTCATCAATAAACCAGCATATTTCCAGTTACGTTGTTTTATATGTTGAAATTTTGTAAAAGTGGTCTAAGTGACAAAATTTAGAACGGTCACTTTTAGAAGAAGTTATTATAACTATTAATTACTTTGTTGTAAAAATTGTCTATCATTTTCTTACTTTTCATTTTTCGCGAATATTGCTTTTTTAGATTTTTAAGACTTAAAAGAATTTAAATCACGTTTTATTATATAAAAACAAAGTTTCAAAGACAACGCACGTAGTGACGGGAACTATTTAATTTCTTAAAGATTTACTAGTTATTATTTATTATCATTCGTGTGTTCCTTTATAACAAATAAAAAAAGATTGATTGATAAAAGAGTTACAACAAATAAAAAAAGTTTCATACTAGGAGTGAAATATTTATCGATGGTCAATGTTAAAAATATGTAATGACGATTTGAAAGTGCTTCTGAAAGAAGTCTAATTGAATAAATAAATGTTTGAGTTTGAGTTTATATTTTTAAATAGGTTCAAAATGAAAGACAATAAGATTAAGCATCTGTACAAAACCAATACTCCAAACCAATACCCGTATGATGTAACCACGTAGTCTCTCCAAAAAACGTGTATTACATATAGTGGCAATACAACCTTTTATATCATATGTGCCCGTATTGGTACCAAGATTGTTCTTCTCACTTATACATACATATATAACTTTATTATCAGACACTATATATTTGTTTGTTGTTTAGACCGCCTCCTTGGTACAGTGGTTGACGCGTGAGCGTAGCACCGAGGTGTTCAATTCCCGGTGGAGACGAAGAAAAATAAAATGTCTCGGTCTGTTAGGACACAGAAGGCTGATCACCTACTTGTCCCTAAAAAGAAAATCGATCAGTGAAACAGATGTAGAATGCATCTACCCCTTACCCCACTAGGGGACATGGGACTTCACATATTTGTTTGTAGAGATGACGAAGAATGGACTTTATTTTTAAACATTCTGGCAGCTTTTTTATAACGATAAATAAGTTTTATGTTTTTTCACGCTTTTATGATGAAATGCTCTATATTTATCAAGATAGATAAGGTATAATATAGTGAGTATAGGTGATAGAATAGGCAGTCATCTATTGATTATTTGTACATATATTGTATAGATATTGATGCATCTTCATTGAATTCTAAAAATTTCAAGATATCTGTTTATTTTTGTACTAATTTTTAAATGTTTGCAAATATCTTTAAATAAATTCAGCTTCTTTTTTCGTTATGTAAGTAAAACAAGGAAATTAATTTTTTTCACTGAGAATCGAACCTACGACACCTACGCTCATGCGTTAACCACTGTATCTACCAAGGAGATGGCATGTAAGTACTTACATATTGTAGGGAATATCTATTAAAAAAAAGTACACACCTCATCTTTCCCATCGATGGCCATTTTATGCGTTTTTTATCTGCAATTCTGAAACAAAAATATGTATCTATAAAACAAAATACATATAAATATAAAACAAGACGATTATTAGTCGAAAAATTTGCAGCATAAACAACTGTATCTTTTGATTGTGTTGGCTTAGAAGTTTGATTTTTTCACAGTTTCAAGGTGAGGTAGATTTGAGTATTTGATATGAATTTCAGCTAGATACCACCACGTATTCCTGATAAAAAGGGACGTGATAGACAGACAGACGAGCAACAATAACGTTACCTATATGGTTCGGAACCTCAAAAATCGCCTAAAACTAGATATTTGGACTATATTCAAAATGTTAACGAAGTAAAATTATAAATCAATAGGTAGAAAAGGAGGATTTCTTCTCTTTAGACTTGGTTTCTTCTTTGAGGTTGTTTCTGTACAAAAATAATTCAATTGTTTTCAGTATATTTGTGTTTAGAATTTGGAAATAAAAAGTTTCTCACATAGAAAAATCAACATCATAAAAAACAACTCTTTCAAACCCGCTCTTCAATGCAAGTTTCATACAATAAATACCACGCCAACTATATATTTAGACGCTAAAGAAACTCATTTCTCATCACAGTTTGTAATTTCAAAGTCTACATTTAATAAAATTTAACAACACCGAGCAAAACAATGATATACAGAAATAGAACCAGTTTTTTCTATTGATCTATGGGTGATCGAACTCTGTACCGTCTTGAACACTCAAGACGCGTATTAGCAACGCTCGTTGCGAAACATGCTTATTGCTTATGATAAAAAACATCTTATACATAAGCTTACATCATAGCTCAGCCCTTGCTTCCAACACATTAGTAATACTCATTGGATATTTTGAATAAAAACATCTAAGCCGGTTCTAGCTATTCACTAAGCAATTTATATTGTCATAAAAATATCGCGTGTTGAGTAGAATCAGGTTTAATGAATAAAATATAGTTTAACGAACAATCTTGTAAAGTTATAAACTTTGAGTAATGAAGAAGGAATATGTTATAATTATAAATAACATGTTAAGTTAAACGAATTTAATAACAACAATGATAAATAACAATATTGATTTTTTAGAATATTTATCACGTCAGTAGTTAAAGTTCAAATATTTAAGTTAAAGATATAAGGGTTAAATGCTAAGAAAAGGCATTCGAAACTTCTAGCTTATAAAAATAATATGATGGGTATAATCCTCCAATACTTTATTAGAGACGATAGATAAAAGGAATAATGAAGATTTTTTTTTTCTTTTTGACCTTGAAATTGTTATTAGTAAAAATAAAATGTTTCTTTAATATTGTTTAATAATAAAATGACTGATGACTGATAAACCAGTTCGCCAAATAGAACACATTCTATCGAATACCTATATGATTTTATTTGTAAGCAAAACAATAAAAATTGATTTTGATTTTGTTCATTATCACATCACGCGGTTTCAGTTTCATCGATTAATATATATTGTTTCTTACGAAATGTTATTTATTAATTTGCTAGTATTGTAAAACTGATTAAAAGATTGGTATTTTTATAATATTTTAGTCATGTGTTATGCGTTTTCATGTTATATAAATATAACGTCATCTTTATTTACATTTTTAATCATGAAAATAATAATCATCGTTATCGTACAACGTCTCTATATTATAAGCATTTCTACGGTTCATCATCATGCACGTGTGTGTATTTGTGTTGAAATAAATGCTTTCTCTCTTTCTATTCCAAATTAATACATATTAAAATCAAGATAGATTCAGATATTAAAAAAACAGATAAATATTTACCATTTTATTTGTATCATAAGAAAAATTAATATTCACAATGTTACATTCTTATCATTGAATTAGTTTCTAAACATAATTATGAACGAATGTTGTTCAAATCATTGAGACTATCAAATTATAAAATATTCACATAACAACGAATAATTAAATAGCTTCAAAACTGAATAAGTCTTATTAAAAGCAACATTTATGACGGTACGCGTCTAACCAAATTCGCAAACAGCCCGCGTTGCTAATGTCAAAAACCTCGACAGGCGGATGCGGGCTTCGTACTCATTATCTATACAACCAATCACAAGAACTTTTATTATACATAGATAAAGCCTTCATTTTTGAAGGAAAAGAAATGCATTTTAATCAGGTATTTTTAGAATGCTGACATCGAGTGTATGATTATTGCAAAATATGCAGATTCAATTCAAGAAAGAATGATATTAAAATATTAAAATTATAGATACATGTGGAAGTTCATGATTATTCACGTATGAAAATATTTAATGCGCATTCAATCACTATTATCATACAAATTTGGGTATTTTCTATCGTTGCGTATCTAAAAGATTTTAAATCGCCATGTGATGATGACCACATACCAAATGTATGATATAACAAGGCATTCTGCGGCAATTTATATGTCGTTAGTACTTCATAATTGTTTAATAGCAAAGCAGCCACTCGTCCGACGCTCAAAAGAGTTCAACGCACGTCAAAACGACAAAGCTCACGATTCTTTACACAATGGCACTTTTTGTGCAGTCTTACTTTTGGTTATGACATCATCTAACACTACCAATTTGAAATCAAGGAATTCATCACGTAGGTATCAAGTACTTAGTCGTGCTTCGCTGTTTTGGCTGTTTTACGGGGAATGGAATAAACAAAAAAATATGATAAATGTAAATGATATCCATATAGAGTATTTTATTATAATGAATTAAATTACACACATAGATTGACAAATTATAAATAGAATTACTAAAAACATTTGGAATTTCAAATTATCTATTTAAATATGATTATAAGAGATAATCTGAGAGCAAAATTTCCATGAGGTAAAATTTACATGATACTGGCATACAGTCATGACTAGAGTTAATTAAAACTAAAAATAACAAGCTGAGTTTATACTCTTATTTTACAACTTGTGTTTTATAAAGAAAAAGCTTAAAGTTATGAATACATTCAAGATTACTTCACAAATCAGTGAGCTTAATTATATAACATAATATATAAGGCTGTATACGTCTAATGTATTTTTTGCGCTGGACTACATGCCAAAACTTAAGTACCTATGATGTGGGTGGCGCAAAAAATGTCAGTAATATTTTGGAGGTATCGTGTCGGAGCTGGCGAGGTAGGTTCATCTATCTCCAAGGCCACGGCCGTTGCTCCCAAATCGCTGATCGCATCCTGCCGAAGCTTCCACTGGTTTGGGCACTTCTTTTTTTGTCTAATGAAATATCTACTCTCTTAGAATCTATAAAAATGAAGCTTTATATTCAATAAACATTGAGAATGAGTTTTTAGGTTCGAATAGAAGAAATCTAACGAAATGAATGTTGCCTGTTATAATGTTATACTTGAATCTTTTTAATGTAAATAATAGGATAATTTTTTTAACATCATCATTGTACATTATTTATATTGTATGCTTAAATACAATAGGTAAGTTTAATGAATACAACAAGTTATACTGAAATAGCCATCATTTAAAAAAATAATTAATAATGTATTTTAGGGGAATTTTAATTTTTCATCTCATCGTCGAATAAAATCCAAAATGACAATTTCAAAAACCTACCATTTACATTACCAGAGAATTTTAAGCCTTTATAAACAAAATTTCCTTATCGGGAAATAGAGCCGCAAATGAAAAGATTACAGAATACAGTACAATAGAATATTTGAAGAAATCTAGTAATTAGTATCAAAATTCCTTATTAATCATATTATAAACCAGTGTAATCCTATTAAATGTGACACAAAAGATGCCGTAAATCCTCAAGTACAAGTAATTTACGACTGTCTTACCGTAATAATGCTGGTTACATACAAATAGTCTCAATGCTACCCCTTTAACAGTTACAGGTTTAGCTACTGCATCATAAAACTCTTTTGTACTTTCATCTTTCACTTCCGAAACAAGTGATCCAGTGGAATATATTATAATTTGGTGCGGGTCTGGTGGACAAAGCGTTCAGTAGGCTTAACTAATTTCTGAACAATAATGACAGTTAAAACCTATTTCATGTTCGTTCATCGTAAGATTTCCAACAAAGCGCTCGTATTATAATTATTTTAGGAAAATACTTAACATCAAGCTTACTTCTTACAAGGATCGCAAATATCGCTTTTTTCAGTCATGCGATTTTTATCATCAGTTTTGTGTCATTGTGTTTCACTGTCGCAATGTGTTCTTGGGTGGATGTAGAACCGTTATATTTTTTTATATAGTAACATCATAATGGCCACCCTTTTGTAGCAAAAAACTTAAGGGTATCGCAGGTAAGCAAATCTGTGATGGAGGACTACGATTAATGCAACGATTTATGTTACATAATAAGGATTTTTTTTATTGATAACTGTTATTGCTTAACTGTAAACTCTTTGTGTTGAATAAAGATGTATGCTGATTGCACCAAATTATCTGATTATAAAAAGGAAGGCCGCATGTTTCAGATACAATTTGTTTACAAAAGTTTTACCAAACTTATAATATTCGATCTCATGTACCTACTTCTTGTTATAGTTTCTGTAGCGATAATGTTTAAGCAATAATGAGTTTCAATGAAAATATAACGTCAGAACGAACACAGATTTCAACATGCCATATCAAATATTATTGTACACCAAAACTTTTTGGATTATCCACATTTATAAAGTATTTTTCTAGATTAAACATTTTTATTTTTACTAATAAATAGCAATATCAATCGTCACTATAATAAAATCTGTCAACTAACTTGATATAATATACTTAGTCATTGATATACTTTTATTTATTTATTGTCTGTATATTTATTTATTAATCAGGTTTTTTTTTTAATATTATACTCAATTTATTTCAAACTACATTTATGAATCTTCACGCCCTATCTCATTTCCATTCGACTTAGGAATTTCCCAAAATTAAAACAGATCTACAAAAAAATATTTGAATAGCCAAGTAACAATAAGCCAAGCATTTCAAGCGCAGTTCTTTGTTTTTTAAATAAAAAAATTGAAAATAGAATTAATTTGAATATAATTAATATAATAATTAATTCTTTGAATTTGAATATACTTCTCATAGTAAAAGGTTAAAATAGATAAAACTTTAACTTTATCCTTGTCTTTATACACAATTATACAAATATGATAATATTACAAACACGTATTTAGTCACTCGATCACTTATTTATTTTTAGTGCATTGCTGTTATCGCTAATCCATACTAATATTATAAATGCGAAAGTAACTCTGTCTGTCTGTCTGTTACTCAATCACGCCTTAACTACTGAACCAATTTTCATGAAATTTGGTATGGAGATAGTTTGATACCCGAGAAAGGACATAGGCTACTTTTTATCCCGGGAATTTGACGCAATCCCGGAAATCCCACGGGAACGGGAACTATGCGGGTTTTTCTTTGAATGCGCGGGAGAAAGCCGCGGGCGGAAAGCTAGTTTTATATATATAATTAAAGTATGTTCCTATAACAATTTGATAGAGCCCTATACATGGTTAACTCGCTGGAAATAGGCTCTATTTAAAAAAAAAAAATGGGTAAAGCATGATTGGTTGGTTATGAATAAAATGATGAAAATGCACGTTCAATAAAATGTCCTATACATATTATATACATAGTCTGCACACAGAATACACACCTTTAGTCAGAACTTATTGTGTATTTATAGTGAAAATTCAATATTTATTTATGTTTTGTAATCCTTATTATTTGTGTTGGTAGTTCTACTTGTAATACTCTTCTTATTTTTTACATCATTATTATCTTTAATTAAAAACATTGTTCGTTTGATAGAGTTAATCTCAGGAACTACTAGACCTTTTTCAAAAATTATTTCACACGTCTTATATCAGGCACACAATTTCTAGTCATGTGAAAATATGTTAAGATAATATATCTATGTTTAGGACATTTTCATACAATCATCGATATTCTCGTCAATTTTGTACATTTACACAAAAAAGGAGAGCAATAATTTCAGGCTTTTCAATATTAAAATAATCCATCAATGGATGTGGGCTTCTTTTTTTGCAATAAAATTAAATTGTCTGAACATATAATATGAACTCTTGTAACTTTTTGAAAAAGCAAACAAAGGTAAGTTGGAAATATACGTGTTTTAGGTGTAGATCATATTTTGGTAATGGCACCTAAAAAGCATAGTTTTTTAAGTAAGTTTATTTTCTCTTTCTTTTATTGTATCTAATTTAATTTTAATCGATATAACGAGATGACAATTTCTGTTTATGATTAAGGTCAACCGTCAACGTATTATAAACGATTCAACTACCATCATGATGTTTGTATTGTGAGTGTGACGTATGGGTAAAAATAATTTTTCACACACATAGGGGAAACGATAAATACTAAAGAATAAATATCGTTTGACACTTGTACTAGATTACCTTGCCGAGATAGAACGCGACCATGGCATTGGTCGGGATGCGTGTTCCGTCTCGCTCGCACGCAGTTCATTCACCCGGTCGGTGAGTGCGGAAGAAGCGCAGGCGACGGTACAGAGTACAGACTACAGAAGTCAGAGCAGACCGCAGGCGACCGCGGCAACGACGGCTCCGACCGTGAACCGAGCCACACTTATCAGTTACACGGAGCTATCGGTGCGCTACGCCGCCTCCGCCTCGCCATGTACTAAAGTGTTGAACTTAGACTGAATGCAACCTAGATCTCAATTTTAAGACTTATTAATTTAAGTGACGGTCCCAGTGTAGTGATGAATAGTTTAAGTTTAGTGAAAATATCTGCTACACTATCTGGATTTTATTTACGATTATTCTCTGGATTACTATGCGCTTATTGGTAAGTTACGGTATGAATTTTCTATTATAATGTAAAATGTATATGTGCATAGTATATAAGGTAGCTTATTTACATCGCGAGATGCTGACCGTCTTGTGACAAAAAGACTTCAACGCGCATGATAATCATTAGCTACATCTTAGAATAATAAGAAAGTATTTTATATCTTATATTACATTGTTTGTATTTTTTTATAAATACACATAACTCTTCTACATAATAAACAATGTATGATATATAAAAGACTTTTGTAATTTACCTTATTTCACTCTTTTCTACTTGTTAAAATAAAATATGTATAATTATACACACAGGATAAGTAGTAGGTATTCAAGAATATTGATGAGAAGTTACAAAATCTTAAAAATTTATGAATACGTCATTTATGTTTATTTTACCAAATATATAGATGTGTGTTGTATTTGGATTATTAATTTTTTTTTCAAAGAAATATATTTTAATTTTTAATTTAACTATTTTCTTGTAATGTTTAAAATTTTGTACTCGTTATGAGTTATGATAAATTAAGTAAAAGCTCTACCTGAGCTTTATCATAAATATAAGTAATACTGAATAAATAAAAGTATTTAAAGATTAAATATAATATTTTTTAAGATCTGTAACACTGATAAATATAATAAGGCTAATAATACCTAACATTTAGTTTAATTGTTTTCATCACACTAAAAATTATGTTCATCACTTGTATTTACTTATGAAAAAAACAGTCTGGTTTTAAGCAATAATTACATAAAGTAACTTGGTTATATCACAACATGTAAGAGCAATTGTTATTGGGCAGTCGGAGAGCAAAAAAGAAGCCTTGAACCTGTTGAGTTCAGCCTCAAGGTTAACTTTTCGCGCACGTGGTCCCAAGCTCTATTGCGTAATTCACCCCATATATAACTTACTTTGATACCCCTTATCCATTATCAAATATTTCATAATATTAAATTTAAACTCTATATTTTTTTACTCATAACTTTTTCTTGTTTTTAAATCGTATACCATAAAATGTATCCAAGTTAAAATATGAAAATTCCTTGTGTATTGTATTTATTATGCCACAACTGGGCGGAATTACGGAAACATTATTCAATTTACTCCATGTATTATGAGATTCATTCAATTCACATGCATATGAAATTCCACAAAACATCAAATTTCAATTTTATAAATAAATCAATTCTGTAACGATATTTGTAAGTAGTAAAAAATATTCATAAACGACGTCGACTTGAACTCGTATGTAATAAAAAATAGTATATATTTATTTACCGAACGCGGTAAATGAGACGTAGTGCCAATCTGAATCTTACGCCGATCGCAAAAAGATGCAAATTGGCACGCAGTGAGGTTGTTAATTCGGCAATGACACTGACTACATCGATGATATAACAACAGGCTGACAAACCCGTGAAAACTCGGTCATTGAACCGCAACTCGCTCGCTGCGGAGTGCTTTCGCTTATGCGATTTTATGTTTACGTTCAACGATATAAAGTCGGAAGTTCAATTTACTCAGCCGCAACACAATTAAGCTCTGCTTATGTTTTTGTGAGTGAATATTACCTTCGCGATGTCGTCATTACCGTCGTCTCTATATCGAGGGCTTTTAAAATTTCTAGTGTGGATGAGAAAAGTCAATATTGTAGGAGCAAAGGAATTGTAATAAAACAAAAAGTACGAGTTATCCGGTGGGTTCACTTGCGCTGGCTCTTACGTGGGAGTGCCAGGAAGGTCCTTCATGGGTAGAAAGTAAATGCCTGGTAAACACAGGGCACGCGTGGCGGCGAGGGGGGACTCAATGCGTGGAACCTGTTCAAGCAACGGTACCTCATGCCCCGGCCGCGGGCGCACACGCACCTATTATGTAATATCCATTTTCATGCTTCGACAGCTCCGTGTTGCATTGTATTGACCTTTCAACTAGCTTTGTTATTAAAATGTGCACTACATATACATCACATCACGATGAATCAACAGTATCCGAAGTGCGATGATATAATTCGTATCTGCTGCTTTAGCACGAATACAACTTGTCCACATACTTGGTTAAAAATAAATAAACCTACCCCTGCGAATGATGAGTTTTTGAACTCAAATATTACTTCATAACTATGTATTAGCATTCGAAAACGAAAATAAATACTCACCTACAGGTACAGTCGACAATAAATTATTATAACGAGAATCAAGGACTGCAGTGAAATGTCCTACATACACAGCACATTTAATAGAGTCGGTATGGCGCGAGCCTTCCGGTAGCCGCAACAATAAACTGTTACATACAGATCATACGTACTCAATATTTTTTATCGCCCTACACTTACACAAGGCACATTTTTATTCATTTATTCAGATAATTATCGCATTATGCAAGAGGGAAATACTTTAGAGGGCATCTACACGTGAAGCCTTCGAACCGTATCAAGACAGTTGCGGCGTTGACTTCAGTTGACATTTTATTCAATGAATGAATACACGTGTATCGATCTATACATAATATTATATAGTACTGCGTAGTAGCACTTTCCTATCGAATGAAATGCATATAACCGTCGACAGATATACGATATATATGATATAGAGAAATTATTATTGCTTAAATCATTGAATTTGACTTCAACATTTTTTGAACGTCTTCAATTAATTGTTTATTTAGCTGCTACTTTATAGCGTCATTTATGACAAACGTATTACGTGGTATTACAAACATACTTAGTAGCTACTAACGAGTACTTATGTTTAAATAAGGAAAATATTTTGTACCTATAACTTAACGCATCTTATAATACACTTGTTCTTTATTCTTTAACAAAAACACAATATATTTTTTTGGATAAGCAAAACATAACGTAGCTTTTACAAAATGTTTCAATGCATACAAGGAAGAGAATCCCGCTATATCTACTCTAATTTCACCCTCCTATTTTATTTTTTACCGCCTTGACCTAACGGTAGCACGATCCGTGGGCACCGTATCAAAAATCCAGCGGGAACTTGATAAAAAAACAGATTCCCATCGATTTCTACCTGTTTAAATTAAATTCCATAGCCAGGATGCTCAACAATGAATGTTATCATAATGAACCAATTTCAACTACGTTTTGGAGTCATGCGCTGTACTTGCTAATCGTTTGAACAAACTGAAAGATGCTCCTGATCTAGATCCATGAATAAACAAAGTTAAAACTCTTCTAAACTATAATCTACCTACTATTCCAATTCTTTTGGGACAAACTGATGAAAATAATCGTGGAAAATGTAATTTTAAATTTATCAACAAAAACACATAACCAGTTTTATTTTCTCTGTTTTTATTAAAATACTTAAAATAACATAGGGCATAGGCTAATAATAAAAAAATATAGTAAGACAATATACTCTACTCTATACTCTACTGAAGTTGTCTCTTAATGTTTATGCAATTTAGTTATTACGTATTGCAATTGCGTTCTAAAGCTGTAAACCTATTTGAGAGGCAAAAGTGCATGATTCACAGCACAGTTATCTACGTTTAGACGTGTTAAAATCTATCGCGCTACATAAGTACCTATAATACATTACCTTTACGAGCACCCCATAACTTAGCTCATAGGAAATTGCGAACGACTAGTCATTAGAATTGCTTTTACCGTTTATTGGTTTTAGGAAATAGATATCGATATTCGCAATATTCGCAATTTCTTGAGATGTAGAGGTCAATGCTGACATAACTTCCTCATACATTGTTACAATTTTACCATATCTAACATCAACTATCAACGTCAGGTATTACATAAACACAAGAATTTTTATCGAATAAAAAGTTCACGGATATGTATTATATCTAAACACAAACCATAACAGCGTCTATTGTACTAAATCATATTTTTCTATTGATTCGAAAAAATCTAACGGTACGTCCCTTACAAAGACTCGGTTGTCATTATCCGGCTTAAAGGCTCTACCTGCAGCGGGCATACACTTGCCTCAAATATTTTTTGCTAACCATAGATAATTATAAACCCGCATTGTCATAAAGGATATTTAATTGACATAATAAACCTTAACGTATTTTTAACGACAAATAATCGTTTTGCTAACGTTATAAACGTAACTTTAATATGCAGTTTGGAAGGCTGTATTAGCTATGTAATACTATTTTAATTAAATATAAAACATCATTAAATAGATCAGAATATAAAGAAGTGGCAAGTAACAAAGGAAAGTAAACCGTGGTTAGCTCGATCGATGAAAGTAAAGGCCGGTGCAGACAGGCGGTCCCGTTAGCCGGCCGGGCCTGGGCTCACGGAATACTAAACGCTGACATACTGCGCGGCTTTTGACCCTAGCCTAACATTCTAGACTAGAACTTCGCACTTCCATGCACACGATTTATCAGCTATTAAGATTTATATAACCGTTCAGTTAACTGTATAGCCTGAAATTATCATGATTTATACGCGTAATTTACAACTTGCATATTGTATAAATCTTTCTGCGTCAAATCCTACATTTTGGTATTAATAAATCACAAAATATAATAGATAATATTATTTATATTACCTCATAGGTATATAAACATTGTTAAATGCAAAGCAATTATGAAATGTAACTTAACAGAAAATAATTATAGGTTAGGGGTAGGTATAGCTAGTTTACTATTGAACTGTAGAACTCTAGTTCCCATCTTTTATGTTTTATTTTTGGTATAATAAAACGTAATGCTGGTTTTGCGTAATTACCATTACCATGAAACAGTTCTAGGAATTGGATAAAACATTAAAGGATGTTTTTTTACTAAGGCAATACTTTCAAGTCTCATCTGTCTTTGTTATATTGTTGCCTTACTTCATGCGAACATTAAAAAAGGGGACCTTTTTTAATTTGCTGCGAAAAAATGCAATTTGTGCAAACGGCACTTTTAGCAAAAAATTAAAAGACTCGTTGTTAAATAAACGACCCGTTGTTTCTATATATCTTTTGTCTCACAGGCTGTCATTATTGTATCGAACAATGAAATAAAAATACCGGTAATAACAAACGAAATTGCACATTTGTGCAAAAAGTGAAAATGGTGGCAGTAAAATAATTTAAAACTTAGTTGTCTGTTGCATTAACTTAGCTAGTTTTATTTGAAAGACGTCGCCGACGGTAAGGCTCGGTACAAACATAAGCAAGGGAGGACAATGACCTTACGCAAAATTCGCTGCATTGGGCTAGGTCTAGTGCATGCGCGTATCCGCCGCCAACACGGAAGCGTAACGAGAGGGAGCGCGTTATGCGCCTGCATCCCGGCTAGAGCAGGAAAAAGGCATGAATGAGTATTGAAGCCTACCCCAAGAAGGGGGAAATCGAGTTTACACAAGCAACACTTCCACAGATATAGCTTCCTCGCTGTGCTGGGCTAAGATCGATACGGCCTATTCTGTTCAATAAATATTAGATGCAGGAAAGACTAATACTCCTATCAGATGGTAAAGATATCACTTTATTTGTGTACCGTACTTAAGTTTTCTTTTCATTTATAAAACTTAAATGCAATGATAACGTTAATTAAAAATGCATATTTACATTTAAGTAAGTACAAAACCCAAATAATCAGTATACCAAGTAGTTCTAGTATCTAAAAGATAAAATGAAATAGTTTCTCAACGTTCTCAATATAAAACAAATCTCTGAAAACATTATAGAAGATTAAAAAAGAGTGACATGTCTGATAGCTAATTAGTTATTAAAAACGAAAAACGTTCCATTCACTTAATCAAATAAAACACACTTTACAAAAAGCGTGAAATGAATCGTTCACTTTAAAATGGGAATGCAAATTTTGGGATGAAAGGCCTGAAGAAAATTCATGTCAACGACCTCGCCGCCGAATACTGGCATGGCAGACGCATTTCCCGCACACAGACGCGGCGGTGCGATTTATTCGCGCGGCCGGAGCAGAGCGAGACACCGAGCGACGCCGGGCGGCGGGGGCTAGTGGGACGAGGCGCTGCGGCCGTTCACCCCGGAAGATTCAGTGTTTTGATACTGCTCAAGCCTCCACCGATGTTGGAAAACTGCATTTTCTTTGACGCGCTTCGCTTTTCACGCTCTAATTGACCGAAAAAGTTGATATTAATTTTATCATGAAATGTTATCTAGTTGCTAGGCAAACGATTTTAAACCTTAGAAAGTTTTTTTTTTTTTTTTTTAATTAAAATTAATATTCAATAATAAATATATTATCGTAGGGTATTAAATCATATCAATTACAATTTAACAAGCAATTACCAATTTCACTATTCTCAATATTATTTATTCAATTATGCTTATATGTATTTCACAATCTATGTTCCAATAAGTTATTAGTTAGTACATCAATTTAAATAAAAGCTTTATAATAATAGCCATATAAGCGACCATTCTTATTAATTCTTGTAAAACAGTCGTCTGAAGTCTCAATAGAAAGTGTTACAGGGCGACGGGGTGTAAGACATATTTGAAAAAGGTCCAGACATTAGGGCAGGTCAGGATCGACAAAACAGGGTTAGCAATATAGAACCCAATGTATTATGAAATTAGAACCATGGAATGTTACAAAGTGTTAGAAGTAATATAAGGACTAATACTACTTTTAATCTGCTTAATGAGACTCTCTTTGTAAAGTTCTACATCGTTATAAGAACCAATTAAAAATAAATTAATTCCAAAAGAGTAATTCATGGGTAATATTATATATATATTATATATTATTATATTGTATTCATTTCCCTATAATATTTCAATTTTTGTAGTTATTATTACTGAAGAATTATATTATTTAGTACAGAAAACTATATAGATAACGTTATATTATACAAGTTAACTTCCATATGAACTCGTAATACAAGAATGAAAATCAGTAAATTATTAGATATGTTACATTAGGTTAAACAAAAATTAATTTATATACCAATTTACTGAAATGTCTTGCGTAATCAAAATGGAAATTGCGATCAATTTGACTCTTGTAAATAGTGAAATCGATATTGAATAATAGTAGGTGGCAGGGAGACGTGGTAATCGTTAGGGAGAATGCATTGCCCTTACTACTACAGGTTCCTATTCCATAAATTTAAATCAGATTGACGGATAGAGTTATAGAGACGTACGAGTATTTACTATCTATCCTTCACAAATATGCATAGAAGAACAAGGATGAAAGATTTTGAAAATACGG
Organism: Colias nastes; assembly: GCA_907164665.1. NCBI lineage: Eukaryota > Metazoa > Arthropoda > Insecta > Lepidoptera > Pieridae > Colias > Colias nastes. The sequence continues at coordinate 32,261 of CAJQZM010042366.1, read as the reverse complement.
GATTGCAGGCGAGATGCACGGGTAAGGGTGTATGTAGGCTGTGTCGTCGACCCGCGATAGTGAAAGCGTGTTCCGGGGAGGTTTGCGCGGCTCTCCCTGCCATGGCTTTCGCTACCGTTCGCACGCTACCCACACACCCCTTGCTGCAATTTTAAAATTTATTTCCTTGTGCATCAGTCAAGCTTTTAATAACGCCGTATAGACCAGTGACGATCGTGTCGATGTATAAAGGTTAATTACGTAAGTTTATATAATAAAAATAAGATCCTTTTTCGTATGTTGTGTTCTAAAAGTAATTACATCTTACCGTGACATAAGATTATATCATAACAAATAGCTCGGCGAGCCGCTCGCACGCGGCGCGATTGTCGTTCATAGATTCGCAGATCGGGAGCACGGTCAGGGCGCTCGGCGGCAGCCACACTACGGAAGTAATGAACTTGAATGCAGCGCTCGGTCGCACTGCGCCGCACCGTCCCGCTCTTCTCTAATTGGAGAACACTAGGCGCGAACGTGACGTACTCACTGCACTCGCCGTCAAATTCGTCCGCATTCTCCATCACGAGCCGCTTTCATCGTCGATGCGTTTATCGGAACGAGACGCGAATATGTGTGTCGATTGCATTCTCGTTGTAAAAGTGCATCTAGGTCGGTCGGCATAGCGTGGCGTCGGGTTAGTGCGACACGCTCCGCGGCTAGACGTGGGGCAGGTCGGCCAGTGTTGCATAATGCGCGCCCCGAGCCGCCAGCCAGCTCGCAGGCCGCGGGCCCCCGCCAGCGCCTAGCTGTGGGCCTCCGCGCGACTCGCTCCCGGCTCAGCCAGCCGACATGAGATCGGTGCGCTGGCTGCGGCCTATTGTACCCTTGTTGACTCTCCGTATCCTGCTGGAGTACATCAAATCGCTCGACATCGCAATATAACACAAATCAAACCCGACCAGTATATACCAAAGACACTCGATACCTTAAACCCGGAAGTAACGTTAAACGTAATCGAAATAGTTCATAAGGAAGCCTGCAAAATGAGTCCTATTGTAAGTACATATTACAATTTATCACAGTGAACAGTGAAAATTACATTAGTAAATACGTTTTTTTATTTATTGTAGTAAGAAGTTGTGTGAAAAATAATTTAGTTTAAAACGAGCAGTAAATCCAAAATTTAAATACAGAATTATTAAATTGTAATATAAATAACTGAAATTAACCACATGAAATAAATTTTTAAATATCAATATTTTCTGAATTATTATAAAATAATCTTTTAATATAATTATAAATTATTGTGTAAATACTGTGTATTAATATTAATTGTGATACAGAATTAATCACTCACATATTTTATAAACCTATTATGATTATTAGTTATTACATATTAAATTATATGCATAACCGTTCTAAAATATACAAAACTCCTGTAAACGATGGGTAAAATATATTAATAATACATCTATTTATGCCAATACTTGCATCTATTTGTAGTAGAAACAGCTACGTATTACATTATTATTAGACCACAAGGTTAGTTTTCCGTCGCTCATAACATATCTGGCTATATTTCGTATTTTCCAATATTGTTTAATTGAGGAAGTATTTAAAACATACATTGTATCATCAGTGTTTAAATGTATTGCTCTCTTATGCAAATATAACTAATTTTTAAAGCGACTTTTAAGCTTTAGTCATCTAGAAAATCTTCACTCAATTTAAACAAATATAATTAGACTGTACATTTATTATTATTAGTCTATTTACTCTATACCCTACTCATCCACACATTTAAACCTTAAAAATCGTCTCCCCCTTTTTTTTTCAAATTCCCACACATATATTCAAAATGTTGTTAAAAAATGCATAAAATGATAGGTATGTTTTTTAATAAATGAGCAATGATGCGCTGTGCAACGCGATTGCGCTGGCGCAAAGGCCAAGTTCAAGTACTACGTATAGTCGCCGCGCCAAGGTTCCTTCCTGGTGCGCGCGCGCTACGCGCTCATGCGCTTGCTAATTGATTGCAAATTCGATTATCGTTATTAGCGTTTAAACGGACATTTATTCTTTAACAGCTTTAATGTCTTTGTACTTAATACTATGTTATTAGGGAGGCATTAATTAAACCACCCTTATGTATGGAGGTTTTATACTTATACTCATATTAAATGTTATATAACATGTACAGATATTCCCTCAACTCATTGCAAAACATTAGTAAAAATGTTAATGTGTATACTTAAATAGATTAAAAAAGCATATATAAAGGGAGACAGCAAACCTAAATTGTAATTTTTGTTCACATACTTCTAACATGTTTTAATCATAAAATCAGAATATACAGTTTATAATGTTTATAATTGATTACCTATGAAGTAAAAATATGTCTCAATTATATTTTTAATTATGTCCTATAAAGAGTCACTTTCAACGGCTCTTTAAATTTTGTTACATCCTAAAGAAAATAGATGATAGATATAAGAAAATGAAAATTAAAAAATCCAGTAATTAAGAAACCTCTTGTTACTATGTAACTTATTTCTGCCAAAAGTATAATAACCTACCAATAATGAAGTTTAAAAAAAATTATTCACATAAAAAAATTCGAATACAATTACAATTAAATGCTGCAAAGTATCTTGAATATTTTCAAACTTTATGAAAGATAGTATCAACATTGACAGCATTTAAGGCCCTGCAATTCTCCTGAATTCTCCTATTTATTAAAAGGATATTTTCTTGATCATATAAATTAAAAAAAACTGTAAGATATATTATAGAGCCGGTTCAAGTGCACAGATAAGGTTCAAGTCTCGTGCACAATGTGACATTGCGCGGACGCGTTGCACAATATCTTAATAATCACGTGCTAAACCAGACGACTTAATTATTATATAAGTGTGTAAATTAATTACCTCATTACTTGACTATTTAAACATTCTTAGCTTTAACATCAGAAATGCACTCAACAGCAGCCATGATTCCGGCTTTTGTCCATTTTTGTCAGATTTTTGATTCAGAGTTTTTGTCGCAAAAAATCATATTGTATGATAAATACAAAAATAATACACATGAAATGTGAATAATTTGTGTCACATTATTCTTCTGTTATCGTGAGAGTTTATAAGAATGGTGATCGATATGGTGATTTAGAAAACCACCAAATCGTAGCGGTTTATCTTTTACATAGAACCATTTTTTCTCTCCCCTTTCAAAGCTAAGGGATATTTTTTTGGCAAATAAATATAAAATATGTTTGAGACTGGGGCTGTAACAATTTTTCATGTCATTTAATCGTAATTGGTAGAGTCAAGTCATGAAAGCATAACACACAGTCCTAGTCAGTCAGTGAGACTATTGCAATTATAATATTAGTAATAGATGTTGACAATTTTATTACTATTTTTATTACCATGATGATGTAATTGTGCAAAACATTCCGTATCAATGCACTAAGATTCGTACTAAGACCTTATTTATTAATTTTATATGAACTATATATGTTTTCCTGTGGTGTATAAATTTTTGGTTACTTTAACATTGCATATTATTTTAATACTTTCTATTTTTAATAAAAAAACAAATTTGGTTTGTTTCAGATACTTCTACGTTAAATAAAAAAGGACATCAAAATCATCAAAATGAGACTGGTAAGAACTTACATTTATTACAAACGAATTAGGTATTAAATGTAACTTATGTAACTTTCGCGTAAAACATATGTAGGTATTCATATTATTTTACTAGGAATTCTTGTATTTACCATTAATTATTTATTTTAGCATGCACTTTTAAATAAAAGTGTAAATTTCATTGAATGCGAAAATAAATTTTTTGGGGAATTTAAAATAGGTAAAGAGGAAGTGTCTGTGCGCAATGAAAATTGCGCACTTATTTCAAAAGTAGGTCAGTAGTGGCGCCGCCCCTTTATCGAACAACGACGTCGTCCTCTGTTCTTATTTAGCGAAAATATACTCTCGACTTAAGTGACAAGATTTAAAACGTATTAACCTCCCTATGGCTATAAGGATAAAGTGCATTCATTTGCATATTTTTGGAGTACAAATTGACGATGATAGAATGCCCGACACGCTTATATCCTTTAATAAGTTGGTTAATCTTACTTTCAATGATGATAAAAGACCATTCAATCGATACACTTTATATGAGATTAGTGTGCAATGCATTATCTATTCTTATCTGTCTAGACTAACTTTAGAATAAACAATACGGAAATTATGATATACCACGATCATAACATATCACAACACTTATAATAATTTTCAATTAAGAAGGATTATAACGTATCATTTATTTATAGTCAACCAGTGAAGAAATTCCCAGTACGACGGTGGGACGTACCGCCAGTCCTAACGTTGGCGCCGTAGCCAGTAATGACGCCTACGATGTGACCAGAATGAAGGAAGAAGAGTTCGAAAGGCTCACCGTGTACATTGTACCAGATGTTCCTTGCGAACGTGGAGTACTGAACAGAGCCGAGAGAACTCTGCCTCGCAGTTTGGCTTTAAGACCCTCTGCAGTATTATCTACGCCGAATACACCGGTACGAATAGTAACCATCACAAATATTATTTTACACAATAGGAAACTCGAAATCTTTTTCACTTACAATTTCTTTTATATTATAGACTGAAGGTGTTTGGAGCACCGGTGTTATACCTCGAGGAACAAGATTCGGGCCATTTGAAGGTACACGAACACCCAATAAACCAAATGACAAAGTATCGTGGAGATATTACTGGAGGGTGAGTAAATAAATCTCTAAAACTTTCCCAAATCTACAAATCTATCACAATTCACCTTAACAAGCTTACATTAACCTCTATTACATTTCCAATGCCTTTATCTATTACCGCAATTAAACCTTTGTACATAACTAACAAAATATACCTACGTAGTAACTCAGGCCCCGGAACCACAGACACAATAGAAAATCTATTGTGTCTGGGACCGTCGGGCCGCTTGGGGCTCAATGGGTTAACCAAAAATGAAAATACATATTACCTTTTAGTCATAATTAAATAAGCACTATTCTCTCTCTAACCTATTCCTCTCTATTTGGGCCAGGTACAAGAAACTGTCAGACATCATACTTATGGAAATATTAAGGTGAGAATGGGTTTTCTTCTATATTTTCTATCTTTTGGTGGTGGTTCTAGTGAGCACAATGCTCAAACATTTATTTTTCTATAAGTACATATATTGTATATGTGCCGAGTGTGCTTAAAGTGCTTTGAATAACGTTCAAACAAAAAGCCTTTTATCTTTCGCGTCCAACATCATTATGGCATTGCATCTCGTCCTTGACTCCACTCCATAATATGTATGTTGCTATCAGCTGCACGCGTAATGTAAATATTAAACACGTGCCACGTGTTTAGGATACAACATGTGTTATAATTTAATAGACAAAACTTTAAATTAAAAAAAAACGATGAAAGATTTTTTTAAATGGTTAATTAAATTAACAATTCGGGCCTTAATTTTGGACTGGCATAAGCAATAAGCCTTATGTTATTAGTAAATGTATTCTTAATATACAGGGTGTAATCGTTAAGTGTGCACAAGCGATTATTCCGTAACTATTGCAGATACCAAAAAACTTTAAACTGATATCGAAAGTACTTAACCTTATGAGTAAAATGGCCATAATAAATTTTTAAAAATAAAACGCGAAATATCCAAAAATGTTACATTAAACGCTCCCATACATTTTATTTCCCATACATTTTGTATTCATAGCAGATTTTCGAAGTGATGTCCTCATTGTGCAATACAATGAGGAGCTCTATTTACAGTTTCTAAATGAACTTCCCTTCAAATTTGCGAAGTAATTAAAGCAGAAAACCAAAAAAAGAAAGAAAAAGCTAAAATCTTTCATATTAAATGTACTGGTTGATCCAAAAGTAATGATAATTGGGTATTTCCTGTGCACATAAAAATATAAAATAAATGTTTTTTGCTTGCTCATGTATTCACTAAGAAATCACAAAAAAATCATATCAACAGGCCACGTTTCCAATTATTTACATTAATTTGAATGTGAACCGTGCGTGCCAGAATGTTTCCCGACGAAAAGAAGAAACAACGATTCGACATGTAAGGGTAAATTTCTAAATTTTTAATGATATCAGGATAATTTTTTGTCACGTTTTGTGATCATGGACGTTACCCGAGTTCACCATGTTTATGCTGAAACCAAAAAACAATCAATGTCCTGGATGCGAGCTTCCAAAGTGACGATGAAGAAATTCAAAGTGAAAATCAGTAGGTTAGATTAAAGCGGTAGTTTTTTGGGACGCTGAAGGAATAATTATGGTGGAATATTTTAAAAAGGTAGCCACTTTATTGGGCTCTTACTAAACAGACCAAATTAAAAGATTGCGGTAGGTTGGTAAGGAAAAGAGACATGGCAAACTGCGGACCTGAACGCTGTTTCACCAAGACAACGCACCAGATCACAAAGCGTCAGTTGCGATGGCTGCCATTCAAAAATCGGCATTCCAAATGCTTGAACACCTACCCTTTTTTTTAGATCTAGCTCCTATTTACTTTTATCTCTTTCCTCGGCATAAGAAACACTTTCTTAGCAATAAATTATTTTAAGACGACAGCGAAGTGATGGCCGCGTGGAGGGGTTTTTGTGGATGAAGTCAAAGTTTTTTTTTTTAAGTTTAGGAAAAAAAATATTGAAGTATATTTTCTAGTTAGAAGACTATCTAGAGAACTACATAATTATTATAACTGTAATGACCTTGTTTAATATTGATTATCATTACTTTTGGATCAACCCATGTACATGGGATATTCGTATCTCATACTAAATGTATGGGAGGGTTTCAAGTTATTTTTTTAGATATTTCTCGTTTTATTTTTAAAAAATTATTATGGCCATTTTACTCATTAGGTTAAATACTTTCGATATCAGTTTAAAGTTTTTTGATATCTGTAATAGTTACGGAATAATCGCCTGTGCACACTTAACGATTACACCCTGTATATTGTTATTTCAGATATTTAAGGACAGTGACTATTATTACCTGGATGGATCAGACACAAGTGTAGCCAATTGGATGAGATACGTGGCGTCAGCCTACTCGTTATCCGTAATGAACCTCGTTGCCTGCCAGCACCAGGAGCACATATATTTTTACACTATAAGGTATAACTTTTTCACCAATCACTTTTCACTTTGTTACTTCTAATTCATTAATTATTTTTTTATTTATTCATTAACATAATAGTAATTGAATTTATATTATTTTCAGGGATATCATGCCAAATGAAGAACTTATGGTATGGTACTGTAAGGATTTTGCAACCAGGCTGGGATACGATATTGACCCAGAAAGAGCAACATACTCAATATGTAAGTTACATATCTATTGCTACAAATTATATTATGAATGATAATATTGTAATTATATCAATATAATTACATAATGCGTGTTGTAGTTCCCAATAACTTATTTACATTATTTTTTATAGGTAAAGAAGAAACAATCAAAAAAGCTTATGGACTACCTCCTGCACCGGTACACCCTGAAATAGCTTTCAATCACATGAAATATGTTCTTGGTCTAACAAATACAAAAGAACTGTTAGAAGCCGAAGTCCCAAATCGGCGAAGAAAACGCGAAGCGAGTGATAAACCACTTGAAGCTACAGCTATGCTACAAAGAGATGACCCTAGATGTATGAATAAAAATGAAAGGCTTGTTGCAAGAATGGATCTATCTACAAACGGAATAATTCCGAAAATAGAAAACCCACACTTTATAAATGAGCAACGGCCGATGTCGCCAAGCTCGTTGATGCAACCACCATCGCCTAAAATACATCACAGAGATCAAACTTTAATAATACACCAACACAAAGAAAGTACATCTCATGTAGTCATACACCAGATGGAAAGTCCTAGAATTCATAACAACAGATCACCAGGATTAAACCATAATCAACGTGATTTACGTGGACCTTCGCCAATGGCTTTAAACCACTCAGAAAAATTTGGAAGCAAGTCACCTAGTCTTCCACACTGCGTTCCCTCTCATTATGAACACCAACTAACACCTAATGATGGTTCTGTTAGGTCTGATGAAGGTTATCATAGTAATGGTTACCATGACGAGTTTACTCCACCAGAAGATTCAAGTGATTCTGATGTTGAAAATTATGTTTTAGATTGCTCAAATAAGACAAACGAGCCCAAAGAGACTGTTATCGTTCAAAAAGTTGACCAAGATATGCATCGAAATGAATATCGAAAGGTCAAGATAAAAATGCCAAGAGCATATCAATATCAAAATCATAAAGATATGGATTGCGAAAGTGAAAAGGAGTTAATTATTTCTGAGGAACTAGCTAACACTTCACCACAAAACTTGTCACCACCCCGACGTGACCCAGCAACTTCAACAGTAATTGTGTTAGAATCTTCACAAAATACTGTAGTTCCTTTAAATAAACCATACTATGAAGATGGTGCATTATCACCTTCCCCACAACCCGCATTTATGAGATACTCACCACCAGATACAAGAATTTTGGAAACCATTCTTACCGGAAACAGAATTGATACTAACAATAACGATCCAAACAGAAGACAACCAAATGCAACACCACCTCCATCATCTCCGACTGAAATGGCATATTCGTACAAGAAAAGCCAAAGGTATGGAAATGCTTGTAGTCCTGACTCTAGCTCCAATTTGACACCTTTACCATCTTTACTGCCGCTACCTCAACAACTTCCCACACCTAACTCGGTGTCATTGTATTCATCTTCTCCGCCGCACTCTATACCCCACACAACGGAAATACGAGAAATTCGAGAGATAAGGGAAATAAGAGAAACGCGTTATGAAAGTCATTATCCAAATTATTCTTATAGTTTATACTCGCCACCAAATTCCACCATCATCACGCAACTTGGATCTCCACCCACTACATATTCACCAACGGTTACATCATCACATCAATACGAGAGGAATCAAAACGGGCAAAATAACCACCATTATCCATCTTCAACTAGTGTTATAACACTAAAAAATTGTTCCCAGTTAAGTTTAATCCAAAATTCAAACGTGAATGGACAACTTGTACCACAACATGGCAGCTTGAGCCCTGACGGTTCATGCAATTTGATGATGGCACCAATGAGCCCTAATTCTCAATCCTCGCGAGGGTATAGAAGCTTACCTTACCCTTTAAAGAAAAAAGATGGAAAAATGCATTACGAATGTAATGTATGTTGTAAAACATTTGGCCAGTTATCAAACCTAAAAGTGCATTTGAGGACACACTCAGGGGAGAGGCCTTTTAAATGTAATGTCTGCAATAAGTCATTTACTCAACTTGCTCATTTGCAAAAACATCACTTAGTGCATACTGGTGAAAAACCGCATCAATGTGATATTTGTAAGAAAAGGTTTTCATCAACATCGAATTTAAAAACTCATTTGCGACTGCATTCTGGACAAAAACCATACGCATGTGATTTATGTATGCAGAAGTTTACACAATTTGTGCATTTAAAACTTCACAAAAGGCTTCACACAAACGACAGGCCATATGTTTGCCAAGGCTGCGACAAGAAATATATCAGCGCTTCGGGATTAAGAACACATTGGAAGACGACTAGTTGCAAACCAAATAATATTGAAGAAGTGCTAGCTATAACGAATGCTGCTAATACTGAATGCATGGGTATGTTCCTTTTCATTATTAAAAAGTCGAAGTATTTTTGTTTGAGCTAAACTTAATTTAGATTTTTTTTTTATTTAAGATTGAAGTAATGAAGTAACATGTATATTTCACATATATAAAATTTAAATATATTTCACAATAAACACAGACGCAAATCTAAATACGCCGCGATGCACTTTCTCTCCGTAGGTGAACCACAACTTTCACTTGCGCTCTTGCTGAACGCGACCGATTTCATTTTCGCGTGCACTTTGCAGGTAACGTCGACAAAGACTGCCACGAGAGAGAGGGGCATGAAAGTTATGAAGTGCACTCAGCCACGCAAGGAGGGGTGATGACCGGTGGGGCTCGCAGCATGTCGCACGGGGAGGCGATGATGGCAGGACAAGCTCACACGACGACGCCTCACCTCACCGGCCACGGTCAGATGTCGCCGGGGCCCGGCGGCCAGTACCGCGGCCTGATGCCTTCGCAACCTGACCACGAGCAGCATTACTCCGCGTCCGCTGAAACCCGACCCACTGTGATAGAATCCAGCCAGCCACTAATCATAGAATGTACTTGAGCGCTACCCTATCTTTCAAACCCCAAAGTAGTCGTTGACACGCGCATCCAAATGCGTGTTTTCCCGCCGCATAATGTGATTCCTGTCTTGTGATCAAGTGAGAGTATTCTTAAAATTAAAGAGACATTCGTGTGAATCGACTCGTCTCATTCAGTGGCTATGAGATTAAGGACATTAATGTGTAAATTTGTATTATAGTTTTAGTATAAGCGCAATGCGATTTAATTAAGTACTAAGTACTTACATAGAATTCATCCATTTTAAGACTATCTAGTTCTAATAGAAGGCCGTGGAATACTTTATTAAGGTCTCAGCCTTTTTTACGCTAATGCTCAATTTTTTTACTTAAACGTCTATTGTAAATGAAATGTTTCGCCATCGACTCTATATAATTTAATAGAATTTTCTAAGAGCGTGTATATATAGTTTGTATATAATTATTCTATGTAAAACTAGACTGTAATCTTCCTATCATTGTAGTTTTTAAAAAGAGCTATGTACTTGCAGGTAACTTAATATATTTTTGCATTGTTAACTGCAACATACTTACATGTAAAATGATTAACATTTCACCAAAGAACATGTAACAGTTATATTTTGCCATTTTATTATTTTGTCTCTTTTTTGTCTGATTATTACAATTAGACTTTGTCATTAAAAATCACCCTCGTTCCCCATTATATCTTTCCTAATCAAAAATTTGAACACTTAATATAAAACAAGAAATTAAATTAGTATTAGTGCCAAAAGCGCGAAAATATTTTTAAATACTTTTAAGTTATCCTAATGAAATATTCGTATCGTTAGTAAATCATTGTTCCTAATGAATAATAGGAAAGTAAGTGCGTATGTGCAACAACTTAATTCTAATATTAATTAGATTAGAATGAACTGTGTACATTATCCCTATGCTAGAACAAATGGTGCTTCACATCGTAGAGTAGTAGTCGCTCACGTCAGTCGCCTTGAGAACTGACTTGGAACTGACCGACTATTTACTACACGTAATTTTAATTCACCGAGTTTACTAGTTAATATTTTATATTCCAATTTCAAATTATTATGATTCTCCTATTCGAAAAGGCTGAGATTTGTAATGTGACGATTGGCAAATGTTATTATAGGTACTGGTATGCTTAATGTGTAAGTGTGTCAGTCTTAGAATCTGGGAACGTATAAATTATACATGATGTAGAACTAAGCAGTAGCTTTTTCTATATTTAATATTCTTGCAATAAAATTTTATATGCATTCACTTGTAAACTTATAATCTGTATATTTTATACCAAGCATTTACTTGCGAAACTGATATGATAATTTTGTAACACGTTCAATTTTAATATAAATAATGATTAATTACTGCTGAAATGTTTAGGGAGATTGTATACTTTACCGTCATTTATATGTGTGTTAATGATATTATGATAATTATATTTTCATACCTTTATTCAAATATATTACAGCATATTATACGAATGAACTGCATTAACATTGTATTGCTTAGTATTCAATGCCTTTGATTGGGTTAAACAATATTTTTAAAATTAATCGGAAACACACATGTAATTGTTTTAGTGCCTGAAGTTTGTTTAATAATCATCTGTCTTTTGTTGTAAATTATCAATTAATAGTTTATTTCCGTATAATTTTATCAGAGTCTATTTCTCAATCTTGTTATTGTTATTGGAATTTATAAAGTTTAAGCATCAATATATGAAGCTTAATGTTTAAACTGTTACAGATTTTTGTCAATGTTTTGTTGTAAGTATGCTCCTTGATTTAGGATAGGATACATAAAATGTAATTTATTTTTTCTTGTACTTTTATCAGATTTGTGATTGTATTTTATTACAGATTCAGACTACTTCTGCATTGTTTCACTAGACTGAGCGCACAAATACAGTACCAATGAATATGAATTATTATTAGAATAATCATTCATAATACAGCTATCTATTTTCCTAATACCTCAAAAATATAGTACAATCACAATTTTTTGCTTTTGTGACATTTTTAATAATTTATATTCAGATAATTTTACTCAAAACTGTTAACTTTTTATTTCATGTAAATATGTAAATTCATTTTATTACTCGCCACAAAATTACCTTTCATTTTTGAATACGATTAGCATCCGATCGTAAAGTTTGTATAAAAGTTAACTATAGCTTAAGATAGAATGTTCTTACGTAATTTATATACCTACTTATTAAGTACAATATGTCACTTATGGTACATCAAAATAAGCAATATATATATTATAATTATTGTATTTTATAACTTCTGCTACATACAATATTTGCAAGTGCGGAAAAGTACCTTGAAATGAGGTATTAATCTAATATGCCAGAAATACCTATAATCACTATAAAGGCCTGTAATTTTGTACACTTTAATCGACGGTTAATATTTTACAATACCAAATCGATTAAAAGAAAAAGTAAAATTGATATTGTAGTTTTATTACCTTATAACCTACTACTATAACCTTATAACCTACTACTACTATTAGGTACCTTCCTATAAACCTGCATATTAATATCATGTACTGCGAAGTACCTATACTCTTACCTTTAAAAATCCTTTAAAATTGTTGATAACTTGAAAGTTGTCAACATGGACTGAGGCTTACCAGAAAGCTTAGGTAGGATGAATTTGTTGTATGTACAATGAATTGTAAGTTTCAATTTAAAAATCATACCGAAAATTTGGTAAGCACAAGTGGATATTAATAAAACATAAAAGTTCTTCCCCTATTTGAAAAGTGGAGATGATGATTTATTTCAACTATCCATTGATAATAATCAAATATTGATTCGTAAAAATAAGCTGTCCATTCATTTATCTCATTTCTGTACAAAATAGGATTTAAATAGGTATGTACCTACATATTAAAATGTAAGGCAAAGTAGGTATACCTTAAACATGATGTACCGTGAATACACATTAAAAAAAAACAATTAACTCCATTAGATCCGAGTACAGGCTCTGGCTCAGGCTTATTACTGATAAGCCTGAGCCAGAGCCTGTACTAATAAGTTATTAGCTTGAAGCTATGACGATATTTACCAAAATCGATTATCCTACTTATATAATTAACGCAAGTTTCGAGAATTTATGGATGTTTGTTAGGTACTACATATTTATCTCAGATTCAGATCAAGATTATTTTGTATTTCACTGACTACTCTATTTAGATATTTTAAAAATATACTTAAAATCTTAAATTTCTAAATGTTTACTACCCGCGTAAAATCAAACACAAGAAGATAGTGTACTTCACAGAGCAAGTAATATAGTAGTGTACTTATTATGATTTTTTTTAAAGTTACTAATTAATACAAAACACAAACAGTATTTATTTTTAATGTTAGCTGAAACGTTTCGCGCCAACGCAACGGTCTGAAAATCCGTGAATTTTAAATAGGTAGGCGTTTAGATTTTTAATTTTTATCTATACTAATATTATAAAGAGGAAAAGTTTGTAAGTATGTATGTATGTATGTATGTATGTATGTATGTATGTATGGTTTTCACGCATAAACTACTGGACCGATTTCAAAAATTCTTTCACCATTAGAAAGCTGCATCTTCACTGAGCAACATAGGCTATATTGCATTTTGAAAAAAAATAGAGATCCTTACCAAAAATGCAATAATGTAACCCAAGGTGTAAAAAATTCCTCAATAAAAGTTCTGTCATCGCGTGCGCTGCGGAATCTATGGAAGATAGAACAAAATAATGTTCTACGGTATTATAGAATGGATCAATATCTACAAGAAAGTCCGCGATACCATATGTCCATCTTCAGTAGTTATGTTACTACAACAACTTTTTTACGTTTTCAAAGTAAATAGAAGTGCCGACAGTAATCAAACCATGTTATCCATACACATATATTAATCCTTATCCCATTAAATGATGTTTTATTATAGACTGTTTCAATACCAGCAAAATACTTTTTAAATGAAAAGAATTGGATATTCCATTCAAAAGATATAACGAATTTTTAAAAGTGTCAATCTACAGAAAATAGTAGGTATACTGTTCGAGCAGGCCGTAGTGCGGGACGGGGTAAAGGTGATTTTTATGTGATTAAAAATTAAACCTATAGTCCGACCTATAGTAGACTTTTCACTGTAACGATATCGCTATCTATGCGGGTGAAACCGCAGGGCATTGCTAGTTTTTTATATTTACATATTACGTGAATTTTTCTTTTCTCTTAACCATGGACTTGAGATTATATTGGTCCATGCTCTTAACTAGGATATCACTGGATTTCTTGTTGTTACTATCAAGCAGCTTATCAAGTAACAACAAAACAATTCTCTTATAATAGGGTTCCGTTTTTTATCGAGTCAATATTAATATTTTATATTTTTGATCAAACAGAATCCTCGAAAATATCATCTAGTTTGATATATATTTTATTTTTTAGATTTGGTCTTGAATATTACACGTATCATAACAGAAGATTGGTAATTTTGCTTTATACCCACTCTTAAGACTTCGCTGTCCGTCCATCCATCCGTTTGTGACCATAGTGTATCTCATGAATCATGATAGTTACACGCTTAGGTTACACGGTTAAAATTTTCAGAGATTATTTGACAATTAAATTGGCACGGTATGACCGTAATTGAATGGTTGACCAAATGTTTTTTGCAGTTGGCTCGTGTGCTAATTATTACATATACGGGATATTTTCATTATTCTATTTATTAAGAAAAGATAATTTCTGAGTAACATAGCGCTCCAGAGTGGGAGCTAAGTGGCACATCGAAATGTGCTAAAAAGCCACATTTTACTTCAGTTGTCTCTTTTTCGCACATTATAGTTGAATCATGCTATTTTACTTTGACGTCTTATCGTGTGTAGTGTGTACTACATTTATGTGCTGTTTTCTATCTACAATTTTGAACTTATAATGTCAATGATGAGTAGGACATTCAATAAAAGGAATAGTATTCCTGACTGTATAGTACCTATTTACAGCTTCATAAGTGATTAAAAAAGTCCTGTGTTTTCAACAGTAATTTAAATTTAATGTTTTCAATAGATGTACCTACCTATTTGTTTTTCATAAAGATAAATATATAAAAGCAAAAGAAATTACAAGCCAAATCAATACAGGTAAAATTAAAAAGATACAATGTGTTTAATAGCTATAATATTTTTTCTTCAAATATATTACTATCCATATAGTCAACATCATCATTTGTATTAACATAAGAGCTGAAAAAGTTGCCATCCCTAGATTCATAATCATAATTAGTACATGAACAATAATATACACTCAGCCCACATCCCCTGCATTTCTTTCCATGCTTACTTGTGATGCTCTCGTCAAAATCACAAGAAATAAAGTCACCAATTGAATGTTTGTTTTCTAAAACATCAGTATCAAGTATATGAGTCAATATATAATCATCAACCTCCTTGAAAGTACTAAGGTAGTTGAAAACCTGTTTCTGTTTTTTGCTTAATAATTTTTCTAGCATAAATACTAAATGATGATGGTAACATTGAAAGCTTATTTTATTTCCACTTATGTTTTTCAAATTCATCCAGGCCATTATGCAACTCATGGGAGTTATTGTTGCTCCACTAAACATTGCTGGATTACTGAGGATACCACTTGCCGACATAACTCCATCACATTTTAAAACATCATACAATTGATCAGCCTCATCCAATGTTTTAACTCCACCATTTGCTATAAATGGTATGCTTATGGCATTTGAAACAGCTTTCATAAACTCTACATTAATTGGTTCACCATTTTTCTGAGTGGGAGTCCGACCATGAACTGTGAGAAAGTCTACTCCACATTTCTCAAGTTGTTGACACATTGTTATTGTCTTTTTTAACTCGCTCATTATCCTTATTTTTACAGAAACAGTAAAGTCATGTGGCAGACTATTCTTAACACATCTTACTAAGTCATGAATTACTTCCGGTTTAGATAGTAATGATGTGCCATAACCATCTTTTATAGCCCATCGTTGAGGGCAGCCACAGTTCAAATCAACACCATCCGCATATTGATAAACTAATTTAGAGGCATCTAGAAAATCATTAACATTATTTGCCGCAAATTGCACTACTAATGGAGTATCATCAGACGTAGTTACAAATTCATTTGATCTTGCCTTTGAATTTTGACAAAAAGAGTTTGCCAAAATCATTGGGGTAAAAGTTAAATCCACATCGTACCTGAAATAAAACAAGACGTAATATAATGTTTATAAACTGTACGGTTATCCCGTATTATACAGAATATTTCTGTAACCATTTCAAAATAATTATAGCTACTAACGTTTTGACGAGCTTCCTAAATTGCACCTTACTGTACCTTACCATAGGGGCACAAACTTTAAGGTAAGTTTCTCTATTTTTTGCACAAGCAAATAATTCTAAGATATTAGTTTTATCCTTCATTTTAAACGAAATATATCAGTATTTTATTACTATATATTATTTTAATTAAAAATACTAAAGAAAACCACCGCGGTAAAAATTATTTTACCACATTGACTATTAAGATCATTAAGATTTGAGATGTAACTTTTGAGTTTTGACAGTTGACACTTTTGTATTAATTGACACTGACATTCTAAACATATGACATATCACTGACAATCTCTCTAGTCACTGACAATCCAACCTCGGAAGTTGCCATTTATGAAGAAATTTAGTTTACAATTACAGCTACTAGTACTAAATGCTAATGCCCACCAGCTTTTAAATAAAGTTAATGCTACATGAGAACACAGAAGAAAATCCTAATCTGTCAATCTGTCACCGACATCTGACAGCATAATGCTTGCCTAAATCAGATGACAGATGTCACAATTCACATTGACAATTGACATGTGAAATTTTATTTGCATGACGCATGTCCAATACCAATAGTCAATACCCTTAGATCCAATACCTATTACTAAACGCTCGAGTTTATTGAATTTAACTTAAAAATATTTATTTAACTTCTTCTTCGTTCGTAGAAAGTGCACATTTGTTTTTGAGGGCTTCGTTCTTCGTAAATCAATAGTGCCTTTACAGTTTTCGTGGGTACCACATTATGACTGAGAAAGTTGTGGATATAGGTTTTTTAGAAGAGAAACAAGCTTGGCTTTTACACCCAAGGTTTTTCCCAAGTAAAGTTGGAGGCAAACCAGCATGGCTAGACTTAAAAAACACTCCTGCTCCATCTGAACTAACCTGTAAACAATGTAATGAAGTTATGATATTTTTATGTCAAGTAGGTAAAAGTTAACAAATTTATGGAAAATGGAAATATAACTGTTTATTTTATTTCTTACATTTAATATATTTGTGCAGGTTTATGCACCATATGAGGAAAGAGACGACGCTTTTCACAGAACTATTTTCATTTTTGTGTGTAAAAATGGAGGATGTTGCCGCCCAAATTCATCGAATAACTTTAAGGTGTTCCGTAGTCAATTACCACGGAAAAATGATTTATATTCCTTTGAACCCTATAAGGAAAACCAAAATGAGGTAGGATACAATGTGTAAATGTTATCTGTAGATAACATCTTTTTTTTTACAAAAAAATTTTGAATATTTATTTTCTTTTTAGAAATTTGCTATGGATAAATGGCCAAAATTATGTAGCGTTTGTGGTGTCAAGGCACCTTCTCATTGCTCAAAATGTAAGAAAGAATTCTACTGCAGTAGAAAACATCAAATAATACACTGGCAAAAAGGTCACAAGGAATTGTGTTCCAACTCAAATGAGGTAATTATTATTATTTTTTATTTATTTATAATGACTTACACTAACATTACAAAATGAAAAAATCTAAAAAAATGTTAACAGTACTTCTATTATATTTATTTCTAGATGAACGATTGTAACTTCATAGTTACAGAAGCTGCAAAATCATTTCTTTTTAAAGAATGGGAGCTGATTGTGGATGAAGAAGATCAGGTATGTGTATTATTCTGTAATAATTAAACTTAAAATATAAACAGGGAAAGCAGAATAGATGGATTGGATAAACCTATATTAACTCATTATGAAATGACCAAGAGAATAATAAAAAATGAATAAAAATTTGAGTATTGATGTTAAAATGAGTTTGCTTACTTTTCTATTTTCTTCAGGAAGAAGTTAAAAATGTGGATACAGATCAGGAGATGGAAAAATTACGACAGTTAATACAGGAAAAAAAGGCAGGCACTATGAGTGATGTGAATGAGAGTGAATTGGAAGAGTACACTGGGAAAATGCCAGAAGATAAAGTATTTAACAAATTCAGCAAGAGAATAGCACGGCACCCAGATCAAGTCTTGCGCTATGATAGAGGTGGTGTTCCCTTATGGATAACAGCGCAATCGGATAATATTGATATCCCCAATTGCCCATACTGTAATGAACCAAGACAATTTGAATTTCAGGTAATTTGCATTCATGAAGAACATACTGAAAGAACAATTAATATCTATTTTGCTTATAAGTAATTTTTTGTTTTCAGATTATGCCACAGCTTCTTAATTTTATAAACATTGGAATTGAGATCAATAGTATTGATTGGGGTGTATTAGCTATATACACATGCAAGTCAAGCTGTAACGAAGGTCCTGCATATAAAGAAGAAATACTAATCAAACAAGATTTAAGTAATTAACAGTTTATTATATCTACTTCTAAGTTTATAATATAAATTATTCTATACATGCTTGTGTTTTATTTCTTTTTCCCATAGTCTTCTGATAAGTATGTTAATAGATCATTTAGTCCACTAAATTCAGTTCTTGACTGTGGTGGATTATTCTTAGGTAAGACAGGCAGCAAGTTACCCATTTTAACTCTAAAATCCTTGAGCTGTGAAACATTTACACAATAAATAAATTAAAAACATTGTACGCTAAAAATAAGAATTGAATATTGGATCTCATTAAGAAGGTTTAGATAACCATTTTTACTGACATATTACAATGTTCTGGATATGATATAAATTATCATCAAATAAAAATGAACAGAATATTCTTGCCACTCACATCTTTTGCACCTGATAATTTCCATATTCCATAACACAAACAGGAGGTACCAGCTATTGCATAAAGTGTGCCCCAACCAAGAGCTCTCATAGCAAGTATAGCTCCTGCATCAGCTAATTCTACACCACCCTGTATACCTTAATTATTACAAATATGTTTAAAATTATGTTAATTGAAACCTCTATTTAAAATGCAAATCAACGCACCTTTGTTGAAATATTTTGGATCGGACTTTCTTGCTGCAGATAATGTAGCTCCAAATCCCACAAATGCTGATATTCCAGCAACAGATGCTAAAAATGCACCGGCTAAAATGAGACAAGTAATTTACATTAGTAACAACAATAACTCTTACTCAAAATATTATGTTTTTAAAATATAACCTTTTATTCGCTGTAATCGTTCTTGATCTGCCATCAAAAAATCTGTGAAGACCTAACGAAAACTGCAGAGTTAAAACAAATTATTCACAAACTAAAGGGTTGCGAAAAGGTTAGAAAATATTTCTATAACTTATTATAATATTAAATCTCAAATAAGATGAATAAAATACAGCTTTCGTATAGTTTATGTGTGAGAAAATTTTATTTGTTTTTCATTATTACAAGGAGAATATTCCTAATAACTTTAAATATTTATTTCCAGCGAGTTTCTTTATATTTGATTTGTACTTTGTATTAAATTTAAATCCAATGTTTATTCATTATTGTCTAATTTAATTTCGAAATACGATGTCATTGTTAAAGTCAAGTTGACACTTGACAAGTACAACTATAATTTGAGCACAGATGTTTGAATTCAGATAAAATGGCCTGCCTGCGCAGACTAGGGGTAGGTATTTTTGTCCGAGGGATTTTTTGTCCGCTAAAACAGATCACATAAAATTATATCGAGTAACGCAAACGAAGGATTAAAAGTACCGCGTACAAAATGTTCTCTGTATAACCGAGGACATGCAGAGAGCAGACCGGTCAAAAGTAAGGGGGAGTCCCCGAAAAAAATATAACACCTGTGACTAGCCGCAGCAACGCGTTGTTACCTCTGAATATTCGTTTCCATTGCGTGCTCTTCTCTGCACACCGTGTGCGTTGAGTTCGCGTTAAATTCGCGGCGGAGTTTTTATTCCGAGATAGGCACTGTAAGGGCACTGTTATCATATTTTGACAAAAGTATCAGAGATAAAATTGAAATGCCTTAAAAATACTGGTTAGCTAAAGTTAAAAATTCATTTATGATTCAAGTGATACGCTTTTACAACAGATTTCCTCATAGTATTAAAGAGTAAGGTAGTGCTAAATTTAAAACTTAAAAAAAATGTAATTATATTTTCAGAGAGCCTATTACAGCATTATGGAATAGGCTTAGGAATAGGTATATAAGGAAGATGGAAATCTTGGAAGGTTGTCGCGTAAGAACCAAAGGACAGTTCTTTGGCATATTATAATATATGTAGTTAGTAGTTACAAGGTAGTTACATATTTAATTGTAATATTGACATGATTTTAAAAGAGCAACTATGGAGTTTCTTGCCGGTTCTTCTCTCTATATACTTACTGCTTTCCGAATCGGTGGTAAATGGTAAAATCAAGGGTAAAATATGATAAGACGTTTCAAAAGTGCTTCTCTAAGAAGTCTATAATTGAATAATTAATATTTGAGGATTTTTTTTGGAGTTTACGTTAACTGTAAAGTCAGGGTAGGCCAATAGTTCTAAAATGAAAAACAGTCCTTAGGTTGTATAAAATTATATTATATTATACTGTGTAATGGGTGAGACGTTACTGCACTATGATAATATTAATATAATATGGAGTCGGTAAAGTCATTAATTAATATTATTATAAATTTAAAAAGGAACTGGCTCAATGGCACTAGTATCAAATGAACTGCAACTTATACATTATAAATATAAACTTTCATTATGAACACAGCAAAAAACTTTTAGACTATTACGTATTTCAGTTTTCAATTCGGAATATGTTTTAATAGTTTCGTTATATAAAACTATGTTTGTCTTTAATCTACACAGACCAACATTCTTTAATGACTAACCTTTAAGCAAATTGTTAACAAATAAACGCAAGGAAAGGACCTAGATAATTTTAATAAATGCACCTTATTTCGAGAAGTCTATATAACAATAATTTGCTAGGTTATTTGAAAATACTGCTATGTAATTCTGTAATTGATGATAAGATCTTATTGTATACTGTAAAGTGTAAAGGGTTCAGCAAATGATTACTCAGCTAACGCTTTTATCTCGAAATATCAACAATAAATCATTTGTCAAACATATTGATACCCGAATATTTTATTTTACGATTACATAATACTTAAAATTATAATTAAATATCCTTTAAAGATAAAGACATAACAGAGGTTGAAATTGACCGATAGAAGATTATAGAAAATTAAATTAAATGCTGACAGTTATAAAATTGAACACAATGGCGTCATATAATTTGTTTTATCAATTAATTATGGGAGACATTGTTAAGGTGGGATAAGTATATCACTAGGTAATATAAGCTATAGGGAAACATATGTACATTTAATATTATAAATCTTGTCATATACTGTATTAGAGAAATTTGGCAGTGGTGGCTATGTATATCTTGGACGAGAACAGTGAATGCTAATTTTAGTTAAACATGCTAACCAAAGGACAAGTTACATAACAATACTATATTCCAAAGTAGTGGTTAGCATTGTAATTTTACAATTGAAGTTGTTGAAATAAAGTGTCATTCTATAGACAACTAACTTAAAATTACTCAAAATTAATATCAATCACACATACAATCATACGCTAATACACCATTCCGAAATACGATCATATTCATTAAATAACAAAAGAATAAATAAAACTTTAAGCATATTATGTAAGCTTACAGCCAATTATCAAGTTTTCAATGGATAACATAGGTTGTTAATCTAAAAATTCTATTCCTATGACATATTTATTATTTACATATAAGGCGTAAGTTTGATATTATATTAAGAATACAATTAATCTTCCAAAGGAATTATTATAGAACGATATCATAGTATTAAATATTTACCATAAGGATGATTACACTCAAATGAACACCTCGTAATATAAGATTATTTCGGTTTTCGATTTAAATATTACTCACGATCATCGCGTACATGCGGATTACGAAACGACGGTTTACATTCGGAAATCGATTAGATTTCCATTTAACAAAAGTTCGTTACGCTACCATAAATTAAAAACAGTTCTATATAAGTATAGGTACATCGTTTTCTATCGTCTAAAATATATTTGTCACGGAAAGGAACATAACATTGTATACACTAAAACCGTATCGAGTTGAGCAGCACTGGAAGGTGGCTCCGAAACAAATAACCGCACACGGAAATACAATTATTCTATAAGGCATGCGGGTATAACACGCTATGGGTGAAATGTTGCTATGTTTCGATGTTCGGTGGTATAACGCGAATCATGTAAAAAGAACGCTGGATGAAAGTGATGGGGTGTGTTTTGGCATGTATCGAGTTTAGCACGAAAGTTATTTGCTGCTTATTTTATTTTTGAAGTAGGCTCTCGAGTCGTGGCTTCACAACTACATATTTGTTATTCTTATACCACCTCATAACACCAAATAGACCATAAAACACCAATGCGCAGCTTAACCGTCAGCGTTCTTTTTACATGACGCGACCTATAACGTGGGCGTGTGTCTAGCGAGGATGTTGGCGGGTTCAGTGTTGAAGAACTCGAAGTTGGTGTCGAGGAAGAGTTCTTGTAAGAAGCGTCGCGCGCAAAGCATGTAGGTGTCGCGTGCGAGCAGTGCGCACACGTCGGAGTACACGCACGCGCTGCGGAACACGTCCGGGTGACGCTGCTTGAGCGATAGCAGCGCGGACCGCGTCTGACAGTGGATTTATTTATAGAAGGCACAGTGACAAAATACAATTTATAAACATTCAAGCGTAATAATTGGAAACAACAAAAAAAATATACCTGCCGAATTGATAACCTTGATTCAATTTTAATGGTTCTTTTTTTATTTACTTTATACAAGTATTAGAATAATATTGAATTTGCAGTATAAATGTTTTTACAAACCTGTTTCAAATGTATGGGGTTGGACATAAAAAGCACGTTGTGTAAGAGTTGAGCCTGCGGCGTCGGCTCGGGCGGGGCGGGGCTGCTGCGGTCTTCCGCCGCACTCACGCCTTCCATGTCTTTATAAAATAAAACATAATATTATGTTATTTAAAATTAAATAAGTAATTAAAGACATAACGTTTTTTAAAGGTATTCATTCTCATGATATGTATGATATTCATATCATCATATTCAAAACAAAAATTTTTTAATGAAATTTAATAATTTAAAAGGTCACTGAAATGTAGCAAGCGAAATAAAAAAAGATCTGGTGTACTGAATTTACAAATATCCATAATTTTTAATCCAATAACGATCACAGGTAAACATTCTAATGCGTAGTTCTAAAACATATAAAAATATACCTGCAAAAAATGCTTCGCGTAGCTCATGAGAAGACGGCGGCCTAGTCCGAACGCAGGCCAGACAATCCCTCGTTGCGTGCCTCCATTTGCTCGGCTTACTCTCCACTCGGCTCAACGTGCCCACTAGCGTGCTGCCCACTACAGTACTAGAGCTAACATCTTTCACCAACGCCGGTTCCCCTTTCTCTGTATCCTTAGCAATAATGTGATTCTTGTCATCTGTGACGTTGGGTTTTGCGAGTTCTTCCGTAGATTTCTCTTCTATAATTTTGGACGTTTCCATTGCGTCGTGGAGCGCCGGTTTCGTGATTGCTAGGGGGAGTGGTCGATGCGCGATGGTTGTAGATGAGATATCTGTTGTATTTATTGTTCGTGTTAATATTAGAAATAAAATAGATGTAGATAAAATAATTAAAGATAAAAATAATTGATTAATCCAGTAAAACATTTCGTTTTGTATTTATCAAAACAGTTTATAAATGGGAAAAATATACATAAGTATTATTAAAATTATAAAATTTTAATAAATACCTTTATTGGCTATATTTTGACTATCGGGTGTGGCACGAGACTTGTTGTCGGCGCTCGCAATGCTTGAATCGAGGAATGACGGTACTCGTGTTCGACTAGGAACTATTTTATCGCCGTTAATATTTTCCGGTTTTATATCCTCGCTGCAATAAAATGATAATTTTGATTATTACATATTTCGACAAAAATCTTTGCTTCGATTTTCTTTCATTTATCACAAAACAGTTTGTTGCAAAATTCAGTAAAAATGGAAATTCGTGTTTTCTAGTTTCTGTTATTGAGATAAAACAGAATTATGCTACGCATCTTTTTTATTTGAGTCATGTGGTTACATTACTCAAACTCAACCAGAAAAGATGTGTACACAGCGGTAATAAATACATGCATGTGAAGCGACGCGCATGCACACGGCGAAATTGATAGCGAAGTGCACGGTACGCATATATATTATAGTTTATAAGCTTAGTTATTATGTGTACCGACACTTATGGCTCTATACGCAGAGACGTTAGGGCATAAACATGAAATAACGAATAAATTGACTCGAGGAAGACGTCACCGCGGCGCACGTCATTTATTTTTCCACTATTTTCCGTGACACTAGAGTGTAAATTTATACTAATACATATTATAAAGCTGAAGAGTTTGTTTGTTTGTTTGTTTGAACGCGCTAATCTCAGAAACTACTGGTCCGATTTGAAAAATTCTTTCGGTGTTAGATAGCCCATTTATCGAGGAAGGTTATAGGCTATGTATCATCACGCTAAGACCAACAGGAGCGTAGCAATGCGGGTGAAACCGCGGGGAACAGCTAGTATCTCATATACTGACTCGGGGAACACATCGGCGAGGTGCAGCGGCAGGCAGACGCCCATGTAGTGCGGCGGGGGGGCGCGGGGCGCGCCCGGCGCGGCGCGGTCCGGCCCCCTGGAGCGAGTTGCACCCGCGCGCTCTGTTTGCCATAGTGGCCGCCAGTCGTCCTCCACCAGGCTGGAGAACCACAAATAAATAAATATTCCAGGACAATTTTCACACACGGCTCGATCTGATCCCATACTAAGCTTTCGCTTGTGTTATGGAAACCAGATAGCTGATAAACATAGATATATAATTTTAAATACTCAAACTCAAACATTTATTTATTCAATTAGACTTCTTTTAGAGGCACTTTCGAATCGTCATTACATATTTTTAACATTTACCACCGAAATTAACATTTACCACACTAAATACTTATATAGATAATTTACACCCAGACACAAGCAAACACCTATGTTCATCACACAAATATTTGCCCTGGGTGGGAATCGAACCCACGACCTCTGGCTTGGAAGGCAGGGCCACTACCAACCAAGCCAACCGGTCAGTCAAATGTAATATAAATATGTGAAGCGAAATATTTGTACACCTTTTGCCGCCTGAACTCGCACCACTCGGTTGAGGCACTCACTTGAATGGCATTTGTAACTTATAATTTGAATTAATCGAATTCGATCACTTATAAACGATGACAATATTCTTTTACATTTATTTATTAACTAGTTAAAACTTGCGCCTTTACTCTGTAGTATCCGAGTAAAGTCTAATCCTTACAGTATCTATCAGATTTGTTTTTGTATGAAAGAACTAATATCTATTCTTTATAATATTAGTAGGAAAAACAAACGGATCTAACAGCGATCCCACACGTAAACAAAACAAGCGGAGCTGATGGATACGCGCAATATGGTTGACAATATGAAACATCTCCGAGCGCGACTGACGCATATAAGCAAACGGCGCGTGCGCGTGGGAAAATAAGTATGAGTACATTTATACGTCCATGAGCACGCATTCAAGTACGCACAACATAGAAAATTACATAGAAAATCTACAATGTACACAAAACCTTTATCTTAATTGAATCAACCGGTATTCAATTCTTATATCTCACCTAAGTTTAGCCATTCGTTCTCTATGGATTTTAGATTTCTCCCGCATCGACGAGTAGGGTTTGCCTCGCCTACTAAAGTCCGGTAAGAGCCACACGAGTTCATCAATATCACTTGAACTCGTTGCTGCGCCCTCTGATACGTGCGGTCTGTAAATCATTCTAATATATTAAACACCATAAATACAGAAAAAAGGGAAAAATTGCATAATAATAATAGAATAACTTCAAAATAATAGTTATATAGTAGCTATATACATATTTAATTAAACTTACCGTCTATGTTTATTCAACGACTGTATTGTAGCGTATCCAGACATATCCAATTGGGTTGGAGGAGAGCTCGCCGCGTCGGGCCCAGTAAAACCTGATGAAAAATTATACATTTCGAAAATACTAGCCAATGGACTTAAGTTTGGCGATATATAAGTCAAGTAGCATAGCTTAGGCTGGTTGCAGAGCTTGACCGACCATCAGTGCGTACGTCAGTCGCGCTTGTCATATGTATGGAAATTCATAAAACCGTTCATAGCTAGACCGACCATACGCACGCGTATTGTCATACGTATTAGTGTCATAGTCATACACATTGTTGATGCGTATCGTCAGGACCGATGGTACGCACTGACGGTCGGTGAAGCTCTGCAACCGGCCTTAAACGTTTATAATAATTTAATAACAGCACTTTCAAGAATAAGTCATATTCAATTGAGAAGTAAAAAGATTTCTTACTAGAAGTCGATATGCGTCTTTGTGTCTCGGCCAGACGCGGCCGGTGCGGGACACTGCTCTTCATTCCGTACAAACTCGAAGAACTGGGGATGGGGCTTAGTGTTAACACGCGATCCCTGAAACAAAATTTTTTCAACCTGTAAAAACTGAAAATCAAAAACATAACACATTAAAAAATGAAGGTAGAAATGAAAAATAAAACAATTTATATGAACATAAATCAGTACATTATTAAATGACGATAGAATAAAGAACATTTTACTTACGGAATAGCGTATTTTCCTAAGAAGGAATCGCAGCTACTAACACCACTCGTGCTTGATTCACTCGTATTCCTCACCCTCCCTTCGTGAGCTTGATCGAGAGAATTCATTCGACCTAACAGTCTATTTTCCATATGCATTTTATGTCCGGTTCGTTCGTATGTGGAACAATCTCGAAGAATATCAACTGTCCTTGATTCAGTCAACGATCTCTCGTGGGAACTAGAACAGCCTTGTGAAGGAAGTGTGTGGGATTTTCTTTTGTCTGGTTCGCGTCTATCGAAACTAATTTTATGGTCTACGACATCTTGATCTTTTTCCTCGATACAAATAGCGCCAATTGTCTTGTTCAATCTAGCCGACTCCGAGTGCAAACTTTCTGCAGTACTCTGATCTGTGTGATCTGAATGTTCGCTCAAATCAATGTCGAATGCATTGAATCTTCGATCAGGTGACGTAACGTAAAAGTGTGATTTCTCAGAGAGATCTGTTCCGATTGCGTAATTATCGTCTGATATGATTGGAAACTGGTCATGTCTCGTATGTCGCACGCAAAACCAACCTGTAATTCGATTAATATATTTTATCCCATAAATAAATAAATAAAAATCGTTTATTTAGAAACGATGAAAAGTTATTGTTAATTATTATGTCGGGCAGGAACTATTATAAAATTATTTGTCCTTACCTAACTCTGCAAGCAAGTTAGCGCCATCGTATGTGCTACCGATAAGACCAAGAACGTAGAAAGCCGTCGCTCGCACTGAATAAACGGGGCAATATTTCGCTAGTCTCACAATATGTACGGGCACAGAATCTTCCAGAAAATTATTGCTTAAATTCATGACAAGTTGTAGGCCGTGTGGGGTGACAGCAGCACTGCCGACTGCCCATAGAGATGCTTTAAGATCCATCACTTCTTGTTCATTTGAACACATTTTCCGTTGTAAAATCTGTTGAAGGAATATAAGTCTTTTTTTTTCATATGTTTAGACATTTGACCAACTCGAAAGACCATTCAATTATGAAAATGACAAAAAATATCATCATACAGTTACAACTTTTCTTTGTGGAACCTAGTCTTTTTTAAATGTATTTTAGTAGTCTAGCAAAATTTATTTAGTGGCAACATTATTTAAAATAAGGGTTTATAGTCAAAAATAAATCGTATAAAATTTAAAAAATGAAACAAACAAAAACTTTTAAGTAAATGTAATAAGACTCACACACAGGGTAAAACGGCTAACATTTTTAAAGTATGTATGATTTAGATACATAATACATATATGACAGTATACGAGCAAATAAACAGATTTGATTTGATTTGATTTAACAGAACGTAGGGCAGGAGAACGGCAATCATTATACACATCATATATAATGCAAGTATTCACCTTATAATGGTGCGGCAGTGCGGCAGCCAACAAGGCACGTGCAAACGGCGGAGCGGCAGCGGCAGACGGAGCAGACGGAGCAGCGAGAGCCGCTAGTGCCCCCAGCGCGTGGGGCGGCAGGCGCGCGCCGCGCCGAGTGCCCCGCGCGCGACGCACGCTCTCGTGCACTTCTGCTTCCACTAGCCGCACGTACCTGACACCAAGCATACACTATCACTTTTGAAGTGAAACTTCTTTAGGCGCGTTGAAAGTAAAATTGCAAGATCGCGTCATGGCAATACCGTCACGTCATGGAGTAAGGTGACGAAGTACCTCAATCCGAACGCGCAGTCTCGCTCGATTCATACAATAGTGAGGACATAAGTTGTACTAGTAAATCTGTATGTTTGTTAACAAACTAAATTAGAATTTTGAACTAAATTGACTTCAAATATAAATGAAACAACAGTACAGACGATGTAAAAATGATGATAATTTATATATGGATATATTATAATATTATATAAAGGTTTTTATTATAAAACTGATCATACAAGTTTGTTTAAATATATATCATTCAGCATAAATAATTTAGAAACAATAAAAGGCTACTAAATATAGTCAAACCCGTTAATAAAATTAAATAAATAAATATTTCCATCATTTTTTTATTATGTCCTTACCTGTAGTTGTAGGATTTGTCCCAGTACTGCAAATGTTTATTAATGAAGGAGATTGCATCATCGTGCTGTTGGTATCTAGCTGCAGCTATCTGTAACGCCAGCCACAGCAAATACGCTCTGTCTCCAGCAGCGGATGTTTCCACAGATGCGGGTTCACTGTTCTTCCCAAAACCACAGCTCTCACCCAAAGTATCCCGTAAACCCATCATTTTTTCTTGGTATATCTGTTACAATTCGTCAAATATTATAAAACATTCCTTCGTAATTAAAATGAAATCTTGTAATATAGAAAAAATTATTAAAAAATCTATAATATGTCATTATTAAACAGCTAACAGGAATAATAACAATTAGATACACCTTCACAAAACATTAAAAAATATTGTTAATACATTACTTGAAAAAATAAAATTACGTTACAATATAGACTCACCGGAACACTAAACGCTTCCTCCAAAATAGCCAACGCATTCTTAACCACAACTTTTGACTCATCTCTTATCTGTCCCACTAACATTTGAAGGACCCATGTATCCATATCCACACCTTCTGAAATCTCTTCATCTGCACGAGAAAGTTTCCAATGTTCTTCTAGTAAATTCTTTTTTAGTTTTGTCTTACGTCGAACTAATTCTCGCGACTTTCTCGAAGCACGCATTAATACATTTAGGAACTGGGTTGCGTATAATCTTGAAGCCTGATTGTTACATGTTAGGGTTTTGGCGAGAATGTCTCTTGGACACGCATCTAAAGTGTAGTCGAGACTCGATATGACTAATTTGACGTAACAACTGTGATGCGTTTTTGTGGCTAGTTCCAAAAGGCTAAAATAAATAAAAAATATACGATATTATTACGTACATTTGAGATACAAAAGATTTGGATAAATGTGTTCTAATTTTTTCTTGTGCAAAAAAAAATCAAAACACTATTATAATTAAAAATGTACGCAGCTAATGCTGCTAATGGTTATCCAAACGAAAAATTTTAAAATGAAGAATGCAAAAGCTGAATACTTACTTTTCATAGAGTTTAGATTTCTTAAATAGCCTCAAACCCGTATTTGAATGACAAAGTTGTCCAATAAATAAGAAATACATTTGACACATCGTATTACACATGTGCTGCGGACTAAAGAGACACTCGTGCGCTTTCTTGCCTGTTTGTATTGCTTCAATTTGACGGTTAACATCATTGAAAAAATCTTCCAAAAGCTTTTTTGAATCCGCCTAAAATAACAAGCAAAATATTTATTTATCACATTTCCTCAAATACAACATAAAAGTAAAAATATCAGAAAGCATTTACGTCATTATGTTGCAATAGATGTCTTATAAGCTGACACCCAGCTCTCGTCGCAGAATGGCCATTGCATGTAGTAGATAAGTCTGTGTGAGAGTATTTATTTGACGATGGCTTCAGATAATTTATAATTCTGCTCGCCCATGCCTTGTGACAACTGTCATTTAAATTTAGCAATGGTGTGTCTGTTTCCTGAAATTTTATGTAAAAATTAGTTTTCTCTATCAATATGTTTGTGATTAACTTTTTTTCAAACAGAATCTGCTTTAAATGTTACCTTCAATATAGTGCGAATAATTTCCCAATTCCACGTATTACCATCTTTCTTTTGCATAACCATTGACGACTTAATTAAATTATCTCTATACCACTCAAACAAATTGAAAAACTTGGCCGACTTTGTCACTTTACTCACTGCGGCATTAGTTCGAGAGGTAACACTTTTACTTTTCACTAACGCACTAACATTCCTCGTCGCTACATCGGCTCGTGATCCGACACTGTGTCTTTGTTTCGGTTCGCTCTCAGTATCGGATTCGTCCAAAAATTCAAAACTGTCTTTGTGAAGTATACTTTGATTCTTTGGCTTAACCATACTCGCGTTGCTTTTCTCTTTTCGACTCTTCGTAACATCTTCCGATCTAATTTTGTAAGCTCCGCTACAATACTGAATAATGTGGTCCAGGAACAGGCTGTTGCTAGCTGGTCTTGCTTCTAACATAGAATGCAATCTTTGTAGAGCAGCAACGGCAGCCAATGCCTGGGGCTTCCCCGCAGACGCTTGCGACACGAGTGCAGGCAACGCGGGAGTTATGTTACAAATTTGCGGTGGTAACAATATGTGTACTAGATGCAATAATTGCCCTAACAATACGGTTGCTCTGACTGATATAAAAGTATCACTTGTGACTATCACTTCAGCTAAACCATCAAGAAGGCCAGCCTGAAAATAGAAATGTATTAATAATTTGCAATTTCCATTTTATTACTAGTAATGTAATATAACTTACCTCTAGGAAACACTGAAGTAATAGAGCAAGATGAATTTCAATAATATCAGGGCCAGTAGCACTTAGGTGAGGTAGAATAGCTATTCCTTCGGCTGCGACAAAATCTTCATTAAGTCGCCAAGAGTCCTAAAAATATTACATAATTGAAGTGCTTATCACTAAAAAGTAAGTTTTTAAAAAATAAAATTGATTTTGGAGAATATTACATACCTGGAAATCGGACGGATCGACAGCATCCAACGCTACCGAAATCTCATCCGTCCATTCTGGTTGACGCAATCCCACAAGTTCATAGAGGAGATCCAAAATAGCTTTCTAGAAAATTAAAATAAAATGAAATAATTGACTTCAATTTCGTTGTGCATATTTCATAGAGATAACAATGACTAAAAATAACATTACGTGGTTTGCGTTTGTTTTTCTATAAAACTGCTCACTTTATGGACCCGCCTAATAGAGTATCGAAAGCCAGTAGAATATCTATGCACGGTACTCACTCGGACCTCTAGACGAGGCAGGTGCAGCGAGGCGACGAGCGCGCGCAGGCCGCCCGCCGCGCGCGGGTGGCAGATCTTACACTGGTCCGAATTAGTATTATGCATTGTTAGTCTACTG
>CAJQZM010042365.1:20570-55269 GCA_907164665.1 Colias nastes | reverse complement strand
GCCATCGCACGCGATGCAGGCAGCCCGTCCCTGCTTGTCGAGGCAACGGTGTCGATCAACGAAGCGCGCAAATCGGCCATGGCAGAACGTGTCATCGCGCTGTGCGGTGGAACCGTTCGAGGCAAGACCATCGCCATTCTGGGTCTGACATTCAAACCCGACACCGACGACATGCGTGAAGCCTCGTCGCTGCCTCTCATCCAGCGCCTGACAGAAGAAGGGGCGACCGTACAGGCGTTCGACCCGGAAGGTATGAAAGCCGCCCGCCCCCTTCTGCCCGAAAGCGTGATCTACGCCAGCTCCGCACAGGATGCTGCAACGGGTGCCGATGCGCTTGTCGTCCTGACGGAATGGAACGAGTTCCGGGCGATCGCGCCTTCCAAGCTGAAAGCTGCCATGCGTGGCACGGTGATCGCCGATTTCCGCAATATCTGGGATCCGGCAGCCCTGCGTGAGGCAGGTTTCACCTATCGCTCGATCGGTCGCCCCTGAAAGGTCCCGGCCACCAATAAGGTGAGGTCAGCTAGGGTGAGGTCAGCGCCCTGACGTCACCGCCCCCGGGTTGATCAGGCTTCTGTACCGACGTTCATGACACGGTACGAGCCAGAGTTGTATAGGAGCCAGAGTTGTACATGGCAGAGGCGTTGCCTCTGCCATGTACACGTAAAACGGCTCAGATTGCGCGTTTGGCCATAGCAGCGGCACGGGCTGCAGCCTTTTCTTCATCGGTCCAGATCTTGCGCTCGCGTATTTTCGGCACCTTGACCTGCTTGACCGGGCCACCGCCGAGCACCGGTGCGCGTGCCGTGGAATGGCGTGCTTTCTCGCAATGCCATTCGTGATTTTCATGCACTGTCAGTGCGCGTCCGATCGTGCGCTCCACATCGTGCAGCCAGGCGCGCTGCTCGGCATCGCACAGGGTGATGGCCCGCCCGCTACGTCCTGCGCGGCCCGTACGGCCAATGCGATGAACATATGCCTCAGGCAGGCTGGGCAGATCGTGATTGACCACATGCGTCACCGTATCGACGTCGATACCGCGTGCGGCGATATCCGTGGCGACGAGAACCCGTGCACGACCTTCGCGGAATGCTTCGAGTGCCCGTTCGCGCTGACCCTGCGACTTGTTGCCGTGCAGGGCTTCGGCCGTGATGCCCGCTTCGGTAATATGAGAGCACACCTCATTGGCGATGTTCTTCTGAAGCGTGAACACGACAGCCTGCCCGACATCGGGAGCGCTGAGAAGCGATAGCAGGGCGGCCTTCTTGTGCTCTGCATCGAGAAACATGACCGTCTGCTCGATACGATCGACCGTGGTAGAAGGCGGGGCGATTTCCACCTTCGCCGGATCGCGCAGCAGGCTGTCTACCAATGCCGCAATGGATTTCGGCATGGTTGCGGAAAAGAGGATCGTGTGGCGCTCAACCGGGGTTGCAGCAACGATCTGCTCGATTGGCTTGGCAAAGCCCATATCGAGCATCTGGTCTGCCTCATCCAGCACAAGAGCTTCGAGGGTCGACAGGTCGCAAAGCCCCTGCTCGATCAGATCCAGCAAACGACCGGGGGCTGCGACAAGAATATCGACGCCTTCCTTCAGCGCATTGACCTGATGAAACTGGCTGACACCCCCGAAGATCGTGGTCACGCTGAAATCGAGATGGCGACCGAATGCCTCAAACCCATCGGCAATCTGGCTGACGAGTTCACGCGTGGGCGCCAGAACAAGAACACGGGCCCCGTTTTTCGGCGCGGGACGTGGGTCAGCGGCCAGGCGATGAAGAAGGGGCAGCGCGAAGGAAGCGGTCTTGCCCGTTCCCGTCTGGGCCATGCCCAGCAGATCACGGCCTTGCAGCAGCAGGGGGATGGATTGCGCCTGGATCGGCGTGGGCGTCTTGTAGCCAGCCTCGTCCAGCGCCTTGAGAATAGCAGGCGCGAGCGCCAGTTCGTCGAATGTCATGGTCATGATGAAACAGCGCCTCCGGCGCACAAATTGGTTGCGCCTTGGCGGGCATTCAGACTGTGGAGGTGCTCTTTTGCGGACGAATGATCGTCGCGTCAACGCAAACGCGCATTCATGTCCTTATGGTCATCCATTGTGGCAATAAGGATGCGTTTCACGCCTGTTCTGCCCCTCGCACGATGCCCGGATCGCACGCTTCAGGAAAACGCACCAAAGCAATGCAGCCGATCCGGCAGGGCATTCACATGCCTTGAGGCGAGAACGATGCCTAACTCCGGGCAACAGCTTATCCACGCCGTCCATCAGAAGAGCAGCGCGGTACGTTCAGCTTCGCCCCCTGACCGTGGCACCCCCCAAGAAAAACGCCCTGTCAGGGTGCATGCTCGCGCATCTTCCGAACATTGATTGCACTGGCATACCGGAGGCACTTTCTCTCAATTTATGGCAATTTCCACCATATGCAGTGAGATAAACGCGAGCATATCTCAGGTACAATTACTTTGGCATGTTTTTTGCAAGAACACTTGCATGACCAGATTTCCGCTTTCCTCACTCTCCCGGTTCGATCGCCTTTCGCGCGTTACGATCGGCCAGCCCATGCTGACGGAGCAGATGTCTGAGCTGGTAATAGGTCAGACCCAGAGCCGTGGCGGCCTGTTTCTGGTTGAAGCGGGCATCGCGCAGGGCGGTTTCGAGCAGGCTACGTTCATAGGCGCGCGTGGCCTCGGTAAAATTCAGCCCCTCGGGCAAAGCCGCAGTCGGCGGCATAACGGGCGTGGCTGGAGCTTCACGCGCAGGCGCCGGAACGGGATCCGGATCGCGGCTGGCCAGCGGCCTCAGCCAGTCGGGCCCGTTGCGGAAGGGATCGAATACGATATCGTCCAGAGGGCGTTCGGGCCGCTCCATACGATAGACGCTGCGCTCGACGACGTTGCGCAGCTCACGCACATTGCCGGGCCAGTCATAGCGCATGAGCCTGTCGCGGGCGCGGTCGGTGAATCCGGCAAAGAGCTTGCGCCCCAGACCTGCCGTCATACGGGTCGCGAAATGCTCGCACAGGATCAGGATATCTTCCTGACGGGCACGAAGCGGTGGCAGCATAACCACATCGAAAGCAAGGCGGTCGAGCAGATCGGCACGGAAATCACCCTTGCATGCCATGTCGGGCAGATCGGCATTGGTGGCGCCGATAATGCGCACATCCACATGGATCGTCTCGTTGCCGCCCACACGCTCGAAACTGCCATATTCGATGACGCGCAGCAGTTTCTCCTGCACCGCCATGGAAGCCGAGGCGATTTCATCGAGAAACAGCGTGCCGCCATGGGCCTGCTCGAAACGGGAGAGTCTGCGGCGCTGTGCCCCCGTGAACGCCCCGGCCTCATGACCGAACAGCTCACTGTCGAGCAACGTATCGGGCAGAGCCGCACAGTTGAGTTTGATGAGCGGCTTGTCCCATCGTGGCGAGAGCAGAGCCAACCGGGCCGCCACCAGTTCCTTGCCCGTACCGCGCTCGCCGATGATCAGCGCAGGCCGATCGAGCGGGGCAAGGCGCGAAATATGGTCGAGCATCTCCAGAAACGCAGGAGATTGTCCGATCGGTGTCGGGTTTTCTTCGTTTCTGGCAGATCGCGCCATTTTATGGCCAGTCTCGTTCGCGGTGTTGCAGAAATTCTATCTTTCACCCCGGATCGTTACGCTTGCAAGAGAAGCCTGTGTTCTCCTGCCCCGATTTCCTGTTAAATTCGTTCCAGCAAAGAAAGATCGTTACATGGGTATCTTTTCCCGCCTTGCGGATATTGTGAACTCCAACCTCAACGCCATACTGGCCAGCGCCGAAGATCCGGAGAAAATGATCCGGCTGATCATCCAGGAAATGGAAGACACGCTGGTCGAGGTACGCAGTCAGGCTGTCACCATGATTGCCGAGCGCAAGGGGCTCGAGCGCCGCGCACGCACCATGGTGCAGGAAGAGGATGAATGGCTGCGCAAGGCAGAGCTTGCCCTGACCCGTGATCGCGAGGATCTGGCCAAGGGGGCGCTTGCAGCCAAGGCCACGATAGAGCAGTCACGCAAATCGCTCGAGCAGCAGATTGCCCAGGTCAATGAAAGCCTTGACCAGCAGCATGACGATATCGGCAAGCTGCAGGCCAAGCTGGCCGACGCGAAATCCCGCGAGAAATCGCTTTCGCTGCGCCACAAGGCGGCGACCAATCGCATCAAGACACGCGAGCGCCTGTATGACACGCGCGTCGAAAATGCGTTCAACCGCTTCGAACAGGTCGAGCGTGCGCTTGACGCCCTTGAGGGGAAGGCCGAAGCCTACGATCTGGGGCGCGGTCCGGGTGGCACACGCCAACCGAGCCTGCAGGAAGAACTCGCCAGCCTCGAGACCGACATGGCAGTTGAAAACGAACTCGAGGCCCTGCGCGCCAGAATCAGGAGCCGTCAGGGATGAGTGCGGGCATGAAACGCGTTACAGGCAAGGATAAACTACCATGAGCCATGGTTCGGGAAGCAGTCTGGGAGACCTGATCGGACTCGCGGCGGTTGTCATGCCTTTCGTCATGATCATGTATATCGCGACCATTCGCTCTCGCGCGAAGGCAACAGCCAGCAAGTTGCAGGAATCCGATCTCGCCGCGCTGAACATGGCTCACGTGCAGGCACGCAGACTCGAAGAACGTGTCGACCAGCTGGAGCGCATTCTGGATGAGGATGTGCCGGGCTGGAGGACGCGGAGCTTCTCATGATGTCAGCCTGTCTGTTTCGCCGCCCCTCCCGCTCTCACGGCCGCCGCATTGCTCTTGCAGCCCTGCTTCTGTCCGGTATTGCCGGGGCTGGAACCGGGCTGGGCACCGCCGCTCTGGCTGCGCCGCCCCATGCCGGCCCGCAGGTCGTGATGGATGCCGAGGATCTCGATCTGAGCGTTCCCTGTCTCGGGCGTTTCGAGATCATGGTCGATCCGGCCATGAGCGATGGCGTATCGATTGACAGCTCGCCTTCTGGCGGGGCGCATCTGACCATGCGCACAGGCAAGACACAGGGATCGTCCAAGGTTCTGATTACCAGCCGGACCTGCGCGCCCAATGCCCGCGTGTCCATTCTGGTGGCCCCCAATGTCGGGGTGCTGATCCATGACAGCCACGACACGCATATCGTCATTCACGGCACGCTGGCCTCGCTGGAAGCAAGCCTTGAGGCCGGTCAGCTCGATGCCGATACCGTCCAGTCGCTCGATCTGAGCCTGCGCGGAACCGAACAGGTCCACATCGCCAACCTCAATCGTGCTGCTCAGGTGGTCGAGACGGGGGCTTCGGGGCTTGTCGTCGATCATGCCGATCTCGACGCATTTTCTGCGCAGCTTTCCGAAACCAGCCATCTGACTGTCACGGATGGACGGTTCGACGTCCTGACGCTGATGGTCGAAAATGCTGCCAGCGCCCGACTGGGGGGAAGTGCCAATACGGCAACCGTCTCAGCCAATGGAACCGGGCTTGTGGCAATCCCCACAGTGAGCGGCGCTCTGACACGCACGGGCAATGTGCAGGTCGGTCCCGTTGCTGCAACGCCCGCCCCCTCGCCTTCGGCTCCCGCAACGCCCGGCGCAGCTGCAGGCCCTTCTGCCTCCACTGGTATAATGTCCCCAAGCGCAACCTCCCAGGGAGCAACCTCCCAGGGCGCGCTATCCCAAAGCGCAGCGACAGAAAACGCCGCATCTCAGGGCACCGTGGGGGCAACTGCCGCATCCCGTACAGGATCTGCCACAGCAGCGCCCCCTGCGACGACAGCCGGGACTCCGTCTGCCAGCGGAAACGCGCAGACCAGCGCCGCACCGGCAGGGACAGGACAACCCGCACAGCCCTCCCCTCCCCAGGCCACCTTGCCGCAGGAAACGAGACCGCAGAGCACTGCGCCATCGATATCGGGCGCGGCGTCGGTGCCCCCTAGCCCCCCGATGCCTCCCGCAACCGATCCGGCACAGACCGTCCAGCCGATCACGCGTCCGGCCATGCCCGATGCCCCTTCTGCCCCGTCCTCATCCAGCAAGACGGACGTAGGGAACGGCAGCGCGCCTGTCGCTCCTGCTGACGGACAGACATCCGTTGGCCGCGCGCCTCAGGGTTCGCCAGCAACCGGAACCTCTGCCAGCAGCAGCCCATCCACCACACCAAGCACCCCTCCTGCCGGGAATACGGCCATGCCGAGTGTCAAGGGAGATCAACCGAGGTGATCCAGCTGCGCCTGAGCCTTTTCGTTTTCTGCGGTCTGATGCCTGTTACGGCCCTTGCCAGCCCGGACACGACTCAGGCCATCCTCGACGACGCGCCCTATACGCTTCGCCTCGATACCGCGTGTTCTTCCACCATCAGCATCCAGGGCACCCCAGACCAGAAAGAAGCTGTCACACTCGACCGGCAGGATACGGGTCTGACCTTCACCAGTTCAGGTCATGACGCCACGCTGCAAGGCGAGCGCTGCGACACGGGCCCGACACTGCATGTCCGACCGGGTACAGCGATCATCGCCCGGATGCGGGGCTACGGATCACTGAATATCAGCGGCGTGAACGGCCCCGTCTCCCTGAACGAGAGCGGCAGCACCAACATCACCATCGATCAGGCTACCGCGCTCGACCTGAACATGCACGGTTTCGGCAGCCTCAAGCTGGGCTGGCTGAACGGGCCGGGAAAGCTCATTCTGGCAGGAAGCGGCAACAGCATTATCGCCCGTGTCGATTCACCGAGCCTGAGCGCACGCGTCGATGGATTCGGCGGCATCGACCTGAGTGCCGGATCGATCGGCGCGCTCGACGCCCATGTTCATGGTTCGGGACATATCGCTTTTGGCGGGACAGCCCGCACGGCCGATCTGACGGCCAGCGGTTACGGCGGTATTTCCGTCAACGAAGTCACGGGAGAAATCCGTCAGGATGCGCAGTCTCCCGCCTCGATTTCGCTGCGTCATGGAGGCGGAAAACCCTCTCACCATTCTGCAACCCGCCCCATCCTGACCCTGCCGGATGGCACGATCATTACCTCGCATAACCTCATACGCCCCGACGGATCCGTCACCGCATTCGACGATGACGATGGAGATACCGCCGATGTCAGCCCATCCGGTCATGGCAGAAAATGGGTCTGGCGCATCGGGCTGCTTGTCATTCTGCTCGTGGCGTTCCGGCGGCGCCTCACGGCGTTGCTGCCGCGCGACATGCGTGCTGCGGCCGCAATGCCGGACAACACTCCCTCCGATCATCCCGATCTTGTCGCATTACAGGCACGACTTCAGCGCCTCGATCAGCGCGTGGGCCATGTAGAGCAATGCGTAACCTCGCGCGATTTCCATCTGCATCGCGAATTCCAGCACCTTGCAAGGCGACACGGGTGACAGCGCCCCGTTTGGCCATCGCCCTGAACGATCGCTTGACCCGACAGCCAGATGCCGAACCTGCATGGACAGGCTGGCTCAGCAATCGGGCAGACAAAGGACATGTTTCATGAGCCGCTTCAGTCTGGGCTTTTTTCTGGCCCTGACCATATCGCCCGCTCTGGCCGAAACGAGCCTTCCAACCAGCCCGGAAGCTGCGCTTTCCAATGCGCCCTATACTTTGCATATCGATACGGGATGTGCGGCCAGAATTCACATTCAGGGGGCAGGTGCGCTTCTGCAGAATGCCGATATGCAGGAGGTGCCCTCAGGTCTGTCCTTTCAGGCGGGTCGTCATGAGGCGTGGCTCACCGGAAGCGCTTGCGGTGAGGATGCGACTGTGCAGCTGCGCGAGGGTGCGGCCATCGTCTCTACCGCCACAAATTATGACAGCCTTGCCATTGACTGGGTGAACGGTCCGGTTTCCGCCCGTCAGGGTCGTGGCACAATCAGCATCGATAATGCCACCGCCCTGCTCTATCGCGGCAGCGGTCCCGGCGACCTCAAACTCGGCACCCTGACAGGGCCAGGAATTTTCGCGTTTTCGGGTCCCGGCACTGCGCGCGTGACCAAGGCGACGGCCAATTCCGTGGTGATTGGCACAACCGGACCCGGCGATGTCATTATCGATGACGGAACGATCGACCAGCTTGCCGTGAGCCTTTCGGGACCGGGAGACGCTGTTTTCGACGGTGTTGCCAACAACGCGACGCTGCGCACCAGCGCCTCGGGCGACATACG
Source organism: Colias nastes (assembly GCA_907164665.1). Classification (NCBI taxonomy): domain Eukaryota; kingdom Metazoa; phylum Arthropoda; class Insecta; order Lepidoptera; family Pieridae; genus Colias; species Colias nastes. The sequence continues at coordinate 47,138 of CAJQZM010042365.1, read as the reverse complement.
CGTGCATCAGGTGCTGGAAACCGAGCATACCCACTCCAGTGCCAGCGGCAGGATCATCATCAGCCTGCCTGCTCGCCATGGCGAGGTGTTCACCGGCAAAATCAGAGGGCGCAACAGCCAGGACGGCACCAGCGTCACACGCGACGATATGCGTCTGCCCGATGGCACGCGTATCAACAGCCACCGCATGATCAAGCCGGACGGCACGGTCATCGATTTCGACGCACTCCGGCACATGAGCCAGAACAGCGTGCATACCCCGTCGGCTGAAACGGCTGAGATACCTGACCCGCCAGAACCGCCTGAGCCTCCCGAGATACCTGCAGCCCCCGCCACATCATCGGGCAGCATGCATCATACATCGGCTAAACCATCGGCCAAACCATCGACAATGACGGCGAGCGTGACATTCGACATACTTCCGGACCGCAATGGGATCATCTCGGGCGTGATCGCTCTTGCGGTGCTGGCCATAGCCCTCATGCGCCGACGCATCATCCCCCGGCTCATCGCTCTGCTGTATCGCCACAACCCGGCTCTTGCGCGCAAGGTCGAGCCCTTTCTGATGTCGCTCATGGCAAAGGTGACCGCCCCCATGCCGCAAACGCAGCTCCCGCAACTGCTGGATCTGACAGAGCGCCTGCAAAGGCTGGACAGGCGCGTCGGCGCGGTCGAAACCTGCGTCACGTCACGCGATTTCCATCTGCACACCCAATTTCGCGATCTGGACCGGCGGCACGACTGATCGGGCGCTGCGAAGCGTATCCCCGGCACCCGATTGGGGCTTTGACGTAACGCTTCAGTCAGGCTAGGGCTTGAGACATGAATTTCCCTGATGGCGGCGGCTGACCGTGAATTTTATCCTCGATCCTGTCGCAGCCATCGGGCGTGCCTTTCTCGGTATCGCACGCAAGGCCGGCGCTCTCACTCTGTTCGCTTTGGCCGGTCTTTCGAATCTCGTTCGACCGCCCTTTTATTGGGGTGTGTTTTTCAGCAGTCTGATCGAGATTGCCTTCTATTCGCTGCCCGTCGTGGCACTCACCGCCATTTTCTCCGGCGGCGTGATCGCCCTTCAGTCCTATGCCGGTTTTGCGCAATATCATGTGCAAAGTGCGATTGCGGGCATTGTGGTGCTTGCCGTCGTCCGTGAGCTCGGACCTGTGCTGGCCGGGCTGATGGTCGCCGGACGTGTGGGCGCTGCCATGTCTGCCGAAATCGGCACCATGCGCGTGACCGACCAGATCGACGCGCTACGCACGCTTTCTACCGATCCGATGAGATATCTGGTGACGCCGCGCCTCCTGGCCGGCACACTGGCTCTGCCGTTTCTGGTGCTGGTTGCCGATATTCTCGGTGTGCTGGGTGGCTTTACCGTCTCGGTCTCGAAGCTCGGTTTCGACCCGCAGAACTACATCGTCGCAACCTTCAATGCGCTCAAGCCGCTCGACGTGCTGGTCGGGCTCGCCAAGGCTGCCGTCTTCGGTTTCATCATCAGTCTGATGGGCTGCTATCACGGCTATACCAGCCGTGGCGGTGCTGAAGGCGTGGGCTCTGCCACAACCGCCGCCGTCGTGGCAGCCTCCATCCTGCTTCTGGCTTTCGATTACCTCCTGACGGATCTGTTCTTCGCCTCATGAGCGCCCTGCCCAAGATCCGCATTCGCGGCCTGACCAAATCCTTCGGCTCCAAGACCGTGCTGGACGGCATCGATCTCGATGTCGAAGCCGGAACATCGATGGTCATCATCGGCGGATCGGGTAGCGGAAAATCCGTACTCCTGCGCTGCATTCTCGGACTGATCACCCCCGATTCCGGCTCGATCGAGATTGACGGCGAGGACCTCCTGACCGCGTCGCCCGCGCGACAGGAAGTCCTGATCGAGCAGATCGGCATGTTGTTCCAGAACGCCGCCCTTTTCGACAGCATGACCGTTGCCGATAACATCGTGTTCGGCCTGCGCGCCAAAGGGCGTGGCAAGTCGCACAGGCTGACAAAGGCGCAGGCACGCGATCAGGCTGGCGATATTCTCAAGCAGGTCGGCCTCGACCCTTCTGTCGGCGCACTGGCTCCATCCGAGCTTTCGGGCGGCATGCAGAAACGTGTGGGGCTTGCGCGCGCCATTGCAGGCACACCCAAGATCCTGTTTTTCGACGAGCCGACGACGGGTCTCGACCCGATCATGGGTGCCGTGATCGACGAACTGATCGTGGATTGCGTCAAGCGTCTCGGTTCGACCGCCATTGCCATCACCCATGACATGGCCTCGGCCCAGCGTATCGGCGATCGCGCTGCCATGCTCTATCATGGCAAACTGGTCTGGCAGGGTCTGGCATCCGAACTGATGCATAGCGGGAACGCCATGGTCGATCAGTTCACCCATGGACGCACGGATGGCCCGATCAAGATGGAGCTACGGTGCTAGGCCGGTGAGGAAGAGGCGTTCTTTTTTGCAGAAAAGAACCAAAAAACCTTTTCTAATTGAGGTTTTAGAACACGCACGGTTTTAAAGACCCCAAGCGGCTAAAAGTCTTGCATCTTCTTTTTCTGCCAGAAAAAGAAGATGCCTTGTTCTTGTTATGTTTCACCGCCTGCCCTATCTTTCTGCCAGACCCCCTGACTGGAAGACAGATCTATGGCCAAGCGTCCCACAGCCCGTTTCGTCTGTCAGGCCTGCGGCGCAGTTACCAGCAAATGGTCGGGGCGCTGCGACGCCTGTGGTGAGTGGAATACCATTGTTGAAGAAGCGGTAGAGCCTACCAATCGCGAAACGCGCAAGCGTGCAGGTCGGCTCACGCTCATGCATCTGGATGGCGACCTGACACCGCCGCCGCGCATCGAGACCTCGATTGCCGAATTCGACCGCGTGCTCGGTGGCGGACTGGTCCCCGCATCGGTCGTGCTGGTAGGGGGCGATCCCGGGATCGGCAAATCCACCCTGCTGCTTCAGGCCACCTGTGCCCTCGCCAAGGCCGGACAGCGCGTTCTTTACGTCTCGGGTGAAGAGGCAGTCGATCAGATACGCCTGCGCGCGCGCCGTCTGAAACTCGACGCCCCGACGCTCGATCTGGCCGCCAGTATCAACGTCTCCGAAATTGCAGGCTCTCTGGAGCAGGACCGCGAACATCATGTGGTGGTGATCGATTCCATCCAGACCATGTGGCTTGAGACCATCGAAAGCGCGCCGGGTTCGGTAGCGCAGGTGCGCGCCTGTGCCTTCGAGCTGATCCGTCTGGCCAAGACAGTCGGGTTCTCGCTCATTCTCGTCGGACATGTCACCAAGGAAGGCGCATTGGCAGGCCCGCGCGTGCTTGAACATATGGTCGATGCCGTCATGTATTTCGAAGGCGATCGCGGGCACCAGTTCCGCATTCTGCGCGCTGCCAAGAACCGCTTCGGGGCGACGGACGAGATTGGCGTGTTCGCCATGACCGATACAGGGCTGACGGAAGTGCCCAATCCCTCCGCGCTGTTTCTTGCGGAAAGACGCGGCAATATCGCAGGATCAGCCGTCTTTGCAGGCATGGAAGGCACGCGCCCCGTCCTTCTCGAAATTCAGGCGCTCGTCTCGCCCAAGGCAGGTGAAGGCGCGGCAAGACGTGCCGTGGTGGGATGGGAAACAGCGCGGCTCAACATGCTGCTGGCTGTTCTTGAAGCCCGCTGCGGACTGAAAATGGCCGGAATGGATGTGCATCTGAATATCGCAGGTGGTCTGCGTATCAGCGAGCCCGCCTGCGATATGGCTGTGGCTGCTGCACTGATTTCTGCCGCGACAGGCGTTCCGACCTCGTCGGGCTCGACCTATTTTGGCGAAGTCGGCCTCTCAGGCGAGGTGCGTCAGGTGTCGCAAACCGATCTGCGCCTCAAGGAAGCGCAGAAACTCGGTTTCGCTCAGGCGATCCTGCCCCGTCGCGTTGCCAGTGGTGGCGCACGCCCCAAGCCGCCCGAAGGACTGGCACTGAAGGAAATCGGTCATCTGAACGATCTGGTGGAGTTGTTCCAGCCACTGGAAGAATAAGCGCCCGTCGCCATTTTCCGTTGAGGGAAAGAGAGCTTACAGGGCACGGTCATTCTGGCGGGACATTTGTTGCAGGGCTCTCCTCCGCGTCCCGGCAAGGGCTTATCTCTCTCATCCCTTCTGGTGTTCTGGTCTTTTTGCTCTCTTGCTCGTCGTTCCCTGGCGACAGAAGCAATGTCACCACAATGCGCGTTTCCCAGGGACGAGAGCTCTTTGGAAACGCGCAGGGCAGCACCTCGCCTCACTCCAGCCTTGCAAAACCCGGCCAGCCCTGCTTCCTGAACTGAATCAACCGCACAACGAAACCCGCAAAGGGCAAGGCAGGACACAGGTACATGACCCGAACACTCGTGGCGGAAACGCAGCTGGATACGGTGGTCAAGAAAAGCCTGTTTCGTGTCCATGCCGCACCGATTGCCGGCGAAGAGGATGCGCGGGAATTTTTAGACCGTGTGAGCGTTGCCGATGCCACGCATAATTGCTGGGCGTGGCGCATCGGGGGGCGGTATCGCAGCTTCGACGACGGCGAACCGGGCGGAACGGCAGGGCGACCTATCTTGCAGGCTATCGATTCACAGGAATTCGACCGCGTTGCCGTTATCGTGGTGCGCTGGTTCGGCGGCATCAAACTGGGCGCGGGCGGGCTGGTCAGGGCTTATGGAGGGGCTGCAGCTTCCTGCCTGAAACAGGGAGAAGCGGTCGAGATCGTGCCGATGCAACGCCTCGGGTTTCATGCCACGTTCAGCCTGCTGCCGATCATTCAGGCCCGCCTGTCCGATTGGGACGCCACACAGGAAGAATGCAGCTTCGACGAAACGGGGGCTGGTCTGACGCTGTCCGTCCCGCTTTCCCGCTCGGAAACCATACAGGGTGCATTGCAGGATCTGCTCAGGGGTGGGGCGGTCCGAATGCTGGATGAGCCCGCGCAAGAGCAGACCGATCAGCAGGGCTGAGCGATACGGGGCCGGAATATGTTACAGCCGGTTTGACGCTCCGTCATTTCCTTCCTACGGTAACGCATCATGTTACGATCGTAGGATCCTTGTTCATGCCCGTTTTCAGACACGCTGCAGCGCTTGCTGCTGTTGCGCTTCCCCTTCTCTCTTCCACGGCACTTGCAGCACCGGCCAATCCGCTGTTCCAGGCGAGCACGCTGCCCTATCAGGCACCGCCCTTCGACAAGATCAAGGACAGCGATTATGTGCCGGCCTTCGAAAAGGGCATGGCCGATCAGCTGAAAGAGATGCAGGCGATTGCCAATAACAAGGCTGCGCCGACATTCGACAACACCATTGTCGCCATGGAGCGTTCGGGCCAGCTGCTCAACCGAACGCAGAGCGTGTTCTACGGTGTCTATTCGGCGGACAAGGACAACGCCATGGATGCCATCGACAGCAAGGAAGCGCCAAGGCTCAGCCAGCATCAGGACGAGATCTATCTCAATCCCAAGCTCTTCCATCGTGTGAAAACGCTTTACGACAATCGCGCCAAGCTCAACCTCAATGCCGAGCAGGCCATGCTGCTTGAGGTGTATTACCAGCAATTCGTGCATTCTGGTGCCGAGCTGAACCATACTGACCAGCAGAAGCTGCGCGCCATCAATACCCAGCTTTCCAAGCTTGAAACCACCTACAACCAGAAGCTGATCGCCAGCGCCAAGGCAGGCGCTCTGGTTGTGGACAAGAAAGAGGCGCTGGCCGGACTCGATGACGGGGCCATTGCCTCGGCACAGAAAGCCGCCGAAGGCCGCAAGCTGACCGGCAAATATGTTCTGCCGCTTCAGAACACCACGCAGCAGCCCGATCTCGCTTCGCTGAGCGAACGCACCACCCGTGAGGCGCTGTTCAACCAGAGCTGGACGCGCGCCGAGAAGGGCGATGCCAACGACACGCGCCAGACGATCGCGGAGATTGCCCAGCTGCGCGCCGAAAAGGCTGCCCTGTTCGGCTACAAGAGCTACGCCGCCTATACGCTGTACGACCAGATGGCCAAGACGCCTGAAGCCGTGAACAGCTTCATTCACCAGCTCGTTCCGGCGACAGCCGCCGAACAGCACCGTGAAGCGGCCGAACTGCAAAAGGCTATCGGTGAGGACCACCAAAATTTCACGCTCAAGCCGTGGGACTGGAACTACTATGCCGAGCGCGTGCGCAAGCAGAAATTCGACCTCAACCAGAACGACGTGAAGCCGTATTTCGAGCTGCATACCGTGCTGACCGATGGCGTGTTCTATGCAGCGAACCAGCTTTATGGAATCACCTTCGAGCCGCGCAAGGACATCCCTGTTTACAACCCCGACGTCATGGTGTTCGAGGTCAAGGACAAGGACGGCTCGCCGCTCGGTCTGATGTATTTCGACTACTTCAAGCGCGACAACAAATCGGGTGGCGCATGGATGTCGAATTTCGTGGGTCAGAGCGACCTGCTCAAGACGCGCCCCGTCATCTATAATGTCGCGAACTTCACGAAGGCCGCCCCCGGCCAGCCGCAGCTGATCACGTCAGACGATGTGACGACCATGTTCCATGAATTCGGTCATGCGCTGCATGGTCTGTTTGCAAGCCAGACCTACCCCACGCTTTCGGGAACCTCCGTGGCGCGCGATTTCGTCGAATTCCCTTCGCAGTTTAACGAGAACTGGGCAATGGACCCGAAGGTGTTCGCCCATTATGCCCGTCATTACAAGACCGGCGCCCCGATGCCGGCCGAGCTGGTCGCCAAGATCAAGAAAGCCGCCCATTTCAACCAGGGCTATGCTCTGGGTGAAATCGTGGCTGCTGCCCAGCTCGACATGTCATGGCACGGCCTCCCGGCGGACGCACCGCGTCAGGATGTCGATCAGTTCGAAGCCAAGGCCCTCAACGAGACCGGCCTCGATGTTGCGAATGTTCCGCCGCGCTATCGTTCGAGCTATTTCCTGCATATCTGGGGCAATGGCTATTCGGCGGGATATTACGCTTATCTCTGGACCGAAATGCTCGATCAGGATGCGTTCTCCTGGTTCCAGTCCCATGGCGGTCTGACACGTGAAAACGGCCAGCGCTTCCGTGACATGATCCTGTCCAAGGGTCACACCATGGATTACGGCCCGATGTTCAAGGCCTTCTACGGCAAGGACCCCGAAATCGGTCCGATGCTAGCCCATCGCGGCCTGCTGCCCGACGCAAAGTAAGACATATCTCCCGGCTCTCATAGCGATACAATGAGAGCCGGGACGCCGGGTCAATCATTCGACCGGCGAGGCCTACCCAATTGTCGGCCCCGCATCAGCAACGCCAATCGCCCTGAGCTATTCGTCACAGAGGCGTGCCTTTTTCTGCCGATGTGAGGCCATAAATAGTGCCCACGACAGGCGCTTACGCAGAGTGCCTTACCAGCGACGGAAGTGACGTCACGACAACATAAGGCCCTCCTGCCAGAACCTCTATCGACAATCTGGATACACCCTCATGCCGACGCTCGGGTAAGGGCAGGAAGGCGTTGCCTTTCGTCCATCGCATGTTGCCGGCGCTTTCATCCTGCCAACCCGGCATGGATCCTGCCTCCTGATGAGTCCGCACAGGAGTCGAAACACCGCCTTCTTCTATGGTCACCGCGCCGACCAGAATACCGAGCAGACGCCGGTCATCCATATAAGGACCGAGCGCGTCGCAGGGTCTGCTGGCGTGACTCATCAGATGAACCGACTTCACCTGATGTGGGAGCGGAAAATGCATGACGCCCCGCGCATCAATCTGACCTTCGAGATGTGCGCCCCTGTCGGTAATCAGATACAGCCCATGATCGAACATCACCTGCAAAGGGGCTTCCTGTCCGGTCATGCCCAGCATTGCGGCACGTTCATGGAATTCCCTGAACAATGGCTCGACGAAATCGCGTGCCGTATTCAGCGGTGCAGCAGCGTGAGACCAGTCCGTAGCAAGACGCTGAGGAAGTGACTGGATTGGGTTATAGAGCCGACGCTCGTGACCTTCATCCAGAAGTGTCTCGCTCAACACGCCATCTGCCTTGATAACCGAATGCGGATCGGTTTCGATATGGTAGTAATTGAACGAGGTAATCGTCTTGTCATAATAGATCGACTGCCCGTTCACCAGCATACGCACCGGTACAAAGCACCCCTTGAGATACAGACAATGCTCTGCTGTGATCAGCATATCCTTGAACGGCAGATTATCTGCCAGAGCGCCCCGACACACCCGGACCGGCCAACCCGCCAGATCGTCCGGCAAGCCGGGCTTGACGTTGGCCTGACCGCAGCCGATGGCCCGGATAGTCCTAACCTGGCCGATATCGTTTTCGAAGATGGTGATATCATCCCCAATCTGTAATGCTTCGATAGCCACTTGACCCTTAGGGGTCTCGATCAGTGTTCCCGCCATATAACATACATCAAATTCGATATGTTGTGCGTATGGCCCCATGAACGAAGCCAAATTACTAATCGATATTGGCTCGTTTTTGTTGATCGAAGCTATATCAAAAAAGTTTCCATCTATCCAGAAAGTAATACCATGATCTTCACCATTAGGTATATAACTGAATATAGTCTTGTTACCGTCATAAATTATTGTTGTGTTAAGGCAATTGGACGGGTTTATTTTTATAGAAAATCGACCATACAAATATATTGGATTATTAACCAGACCTGTTGTCGATTGACCGGTACCACCAACAGGGGCATTAAGCATTGCTTCATTGCACCCATCAAAAATTACAGAATTACTTGGTTTTGTACTCGTATAAATATTGTAAGTGCTCCAAGTATCCGGCCGAAGGTCGCTGGTCTTCAGCTCTGACGGAAATTCATGACTTTGCATCATGTCAACGCACCCTCTTGCTTTTTATTGTAGATTAAATATAAATTTGATAGATAATCAATATTGTTTACGTGTATTTTACTTAAAAAATTGACCGTTTTTAATAAAATAAACCAGAGAAGCAGCTTACCCCAAACTTACAGATCTTGCAGACGAATGCAGTGTACCTCGTTCCATCCCGGGTACGGGTTTTCACACAAATTCCAGCATTGAGAGTGTCTAAATTGCCTTCCGACTACCGGCATCCAGACCAGAGCGCTTTCTCCGCATTCACGCTCGTATCCAGCGTCGGTGACGAAGCTGGCGTGATCTGATCTATGAGGCGGCCGATCCTGTTCCGAAGTCCATTGCGGATGCGTTCGGCAGCGCGGCCAAGATGGGCCGTGAGCTTGGAGAAGCCCATCTCGACAGGGCTGAAGCCCGGCCCGGCCCGGCCCACCTCAATCCCGGCCTTGCACACCCAGTCCCTTGATGAGCCAAGATTGTACATGACGACGTTGGCGCCGGAATACATCTGGCGCCGAGACGCCGGCCAGACGCAGGCCTGTGGTGAGCGTCGTGGTCTTTCCGTAATCGTGCAGAACAATGGAGCGCAGGCACCGGCCGCACCGAAAGCGTCCATAACGACACGCCATGCTGATCGACACCCAGGCTTCATCGATGAAGATCAGCCGTGTGGGGGCGAGATCGGGCTGGCACCAAGGCGCGCGGCCGCTTGCCTACGCGACATATCCTATACCACATCCGCACCCACCCGGGGCCATGGATCAAAAGACAGCGTGCAGAACGATATCTGGAATCGGGACAGCCATATCGGAAATCCCCGATGATCCAATCAGCCAGAAAAGAGCTGTGCCGCGCGATCATGACAGACCACTACGAAAATCAAGGTTCGCATCCGTCCAGCAAGTTGCGCGGATCGTGAGGTGTCTGAAAATAGCTCTCGGGATAAACCGGTTGGGAGACAGGCCTGAATTTGGCGGCAAGCAGGGCCTGACCCTTATGCTTCAACAGATCGAGCAGAATGCGGTTCGAAAGTCTCTGCGCCACGACGTGCGAGTCAGGCTGACCTTCCGGTGATTCAGGGACGCCATGCTTACGTGCCGGAAAAGCGAAGATACTGTTTGAGATGACAGACACTTCAAGGAAGGGAACATGCAGGACTGTTGCTGCAAGATTCGAGTACCAGTCCCCGTCCTCGTCTATCTCATGAAAGACCTTCATCGTGGCTTGGGTATACGCCACATTGTCGGACCAGATCTCAGATGTACCCTGAATGCTGTAATAGAAAATCTGCGGTTGCCTGTCGCTGCGAACGGGAGCGAGAAAAGCCGGCAGGGTTGTCTGCGTTGCGACGCGTTTTGCGGAACAGGCCAGCATCGCCAGCAGGCCCGGATCGGCATGGAATGCGCCGGTATAGGATTGGCCCGGCCCCGCATCCTTGAATTCGCCGCCCTCCATATGGCCGTCAGGCGCCAGATAGTAATTGCCGTGATTGACGTTCCTGGCGCCCAGAACGATATCGCCGATCGACATCTCACCCTTTGGCAGGTGGCCTCCCGATGTTCCGGGGTAGAGCAACACACGCACGTTGAAATCGTGCAACATGGATGTTGCCTCGATCGCACGCAGCACTTCGCCGGGTGCGGGCTGCACGATCATCACGACAGGCACACCGTCTATCTCGCCTGTCTGGAAGTCGAATGCCCCGTCAGAGACGTGCCCGCGTGCCGTCAGGGCATTCAGAAGCAACCCATAATCGGCAGGCAGTTTAGGAATGACAATTCCCAGCCTCGGGGTCGCATCGTAGGCCGGGACGGGAGCCGCATGCGCAACCCCCATACCGGCAAGGAGGCAGGACAATACTATGCGTAGCGGCTTCATCGTCGCCTCATCGAACAGGCTGAAATCGGATCGGGACAGGTCCTGTGGTCCTGCACAGGAAAAGCATATCAGCAGGCTTTTACGGAAAGACCAAATTACCAGCCTTTCAAACCTGCATTTCCGTGCAATACCGGCCAGAACACAATCCGGAACATGATCTTGCGATCGGTCGTCATGGTGAGCAGAGACCGAATTTCCTGAGAGCACCCGGAAAACGTTCCTTCTGTCGGAACGCGGTTCAGCCTCACGCCGCATGAGGCAATGCCGTCGGATCATCTATCCATGACAGCCACCACCACACCCTCCACGTCGCGTGGTCAGCCGATGCAGTCAGGCAATCCGCATGACTTCTCGCACGACGCAAGACATCACGTGGCACGACATTACGCGGCAAGCCCTGTGAGGAAGCGAGCTTGCGGCTCTTTTTACCCTTCCACCTCATGCACCCAGCCATTCGAGCGCATCTCATCCAGTCGCGATGCCGTGCGTTCGAAAGCAGTTGCATTTTCGCCTGTCTGATACAGCGCTTCCGGCTCAGCCGCGGCCGTTGCGAAAAGTGCCGTATGATTTTCGTACATCACATCGATCAATGTGATGAAGCGTCGCGCCTTGTCGTACTGGTCGGGCACCAGGGCGGGAACGCCCTCGATAAAAAGCGTGCGAAAGCGCTTTGCGATAGCCAGATAATCGGCAGGGCCGAGTGCCTCGCCGCAGAGTGAATTGAAAGTGAACCACGCTGTTTCGCCGTGACAGGCAAGCACCGCGATACGACGCGAGCCTATGGCCACGAAACCGGGCTTCGCTTGCGCCTCGGTCAGCGTCTCGAATTTCTGACGCAGATGCGCACGGTTCTCTTCTGAATCGGGCACGAGCCAGGTCTGTTTGTCCAGTTCGCGACCCCTGCGATAGTCGCGGGCTGAGTCGAGCGTCAGAACTGTGATATGCGCGGCGAATGCCTCAAGAAAGGGACGCATCGTCATGCGGTTCTGAGGCTGATGCTTCATCAGATCGGGTGGCGCTGTATTCGATGTCGCCACCACCACAGTACCGAGTTCCATCACCATATCCAGCAGACGCAGCACGAGCACGGCATCGGACATGTCATTGATCTGGAATTCGTCGAAGCACAGAAGATCGTTCTGCTCATGCACCTTTTGCGCCAGTTCGCGCACGGGGTCCTGCTTACGGTCACCCTGGCTCTGCCCCTTATGGAGGGCACGCAGGACTTCCTGCATGAACACATGAAAATGGATGCGGCGTTTCTTCGCAAGACCTACTTCCCTGCAGAAGAGATCCATCAGCATGGTCTTGCCCCGGCCAACCTGCCCTACGAGGTAGATCCCCTTGAGGGGTGCCGGACGACGCTTCGTGAACCGGGCCAGAATCCCGCTCTTTTCCTCATGACGGGACTGAAGCGCCTGGGCAAGTCGATCGAGCGCCATCGCAGCATCGCTCTGAACCGCATCGGCCTCTATCGTTCCCTGATCGACAAGGCGTCGATAGGTTCGCATCACACCACTCTGCGTTGAATGAAGCGGGGCGAGACTCATGTCGGACATTGAACTCTCTTCTGGCACGCGACAGGGAAGACTGATCCTGTCCTAACACGCAGCGCGGCGTAACGCCCCCCTGAAACAGGGTCACGCCTTGGTGAGACATATTTCACCGCAGGACGGCGCAAATGCCGGAAATACAAGACAAAAACAGTGCCAATTCTCACATCAATATGCACATGACGAACCATGGGAATGAGACTATGTGGGTTATATATCGCATAGCCCGAACACAGAATTCCGAGGTATCGCCATGGCTTCCGACGGACGTGAAGCGTTCTATCACGGCACCGACACGCAGGGGCGGCCTATCAGACGTCCCATGTCACCCCATCTGGACATCTATCGCTTTCGCCTCTCCATGGCGCTGTCGATCGGTAACCGTATTTCGGGCGTCGTCTCGTCGCTCGGGGCCGGGCTGGCTGTCGCCTGGCTCGCCGCGCTTGCACAGGGGCCGCGCGCATTTGTCCGCGCCCAGCGCGTGGCGACTCACCCGCTCGGCCGTCTGGTGTTTCTGGGCTGGGGCATCGCCACGATCTACCATTTCGTCGCCAGCATCCGTCATCTGATCTGGGATAGCGGTGCACGTTTCGAAAAGAAGGAAATCAATGAGGATGGCCGCCGTTCCGTTTTCGTGACGGCAGGGCTTTCCGTAACGCTGGTCGCGGCATTCGTCGCGCTCTCGCGGTCACGCAGCAAGGGAATGCGCTCATGAGCCGCCTGTCTGACATGCGCACGCCGCTGGCACGCGCGAAAGGTCTGGGCGGTCTGCCCGACGGGGCCGAACACTGGACATCTGAACGCGTGTCTGCCGTGCTGCTCGGCCCGCTTTCCATCTGGGGTGTCGCCCAGATCCTGCGTCTTGCAGGGCGCGATCGCGAAGCCATTCTGGCCTGGGCGGGACGTGTACAGAATGCGGCCCCCCTCGGTCTGCTCATTGCGCTGACCGCGCGTCACGCACAGCTCGGGCTTGAGGTCGTGGCCTCCGATTACTCCCGCGGCTGGCGTCGCGTCTGGCTCCGCCTGATCATTCGCCTGAGCACGCTGCTTTTCGTCGCACTCGGTTGCGCCTCTCTGGCGCGTATTCTCATGACCCGCACGACGGAGGCCAGATAATGAGCGCGGAAAACTCCAGAAAATACCGCATTGTCGATCATGCCTATGACGTGGTCGTCGTTGGCGCCGGGGGCTCGGGGCTGCGTGCCACACTGGGCATGGGGGCTGGCGGTCTGCGCACGGCCTGTGTCACCAAGGTCTTCCCCACACGCAGCCATACGGTTGCCGCACAGGGTGGCATCGGTGCCTCGTTGGGGAACATGTCCGAGGATAACTGGCGCTGGCATATGTACGATACCGTCAAGGGGTCGGACTGGCTGGGCGATCAGGACGCTATCGAATTCATGTGCCGCGAGGCTGAGAGCGCGGTGATGGAGCTGGAGCATTTCGGTGTGCCCTTCTCGCGCACCGAAGACGGCAAGATCTATCAGCGCCCGTTCGGCGGCCATATGAGCGAATACGGCAAGGCCCCTGTGGCCCGTGCCTGCGCCGCGGCCGACCGCACGGGCCATGCCATCCTGCATACGCTTTATCAGCAATGCCTGAAGCACCGCGTCGACTTCTTCGTCGAGTATTACGTGCTCGACCTGATCATGGACGAAAACGGAGCCTGCCGCGGTATCGTGGCCTGGTGTCTGGATGATGGGTCGATTCATCGCTTCAATGCCAAGATGGTCGTGCTTGCCACGGGCGGCTACGGGCGCGCCTTCCAGAGCTGTACTTCGGCCCATTCCTGCACTGGCGATGGCGGCGGTCTGGCCATGCGTGCCGGCGTGCCGACACAGGATATGGAATTCGTGCAGTTCCACCCCACCGGGATTTTTCCGGCGGGCTGCCTGCTGACAGAAGGCTGCCGCGGTGAAGGCGGCTATCTGACCAATTCCGAGGGCGAGCGCTTCATGGAGCGTTATGCGCCCACCGCCAAGGATCTTGCCTCGCGCGATGTGGTGTCACGCGCCATGACCATCGAGATCAATGAAGGCCGTGGCTGTGGTCCCAAAAAAGACCATATCATGCTGCATCTGGAGCATCTCGGCCCCGAGCTGCTGCATCAGCGTCTGCCGGGCATTTCCGAAACCGCGCGCATCTTCGCCGGTGTGGACGTAACCAAGGAACCCGCCCCGGTTCTGCCGACGGTCCATTACAATATGGGCGGTGTGCCCACCAATCTGCATGGCGAAGTGCTGCGCCCCACGGCAGACAACCCCGAGGCCGTCGTGCCCGGGCTGATGGCCGTGGGCGAGGCCGCCTGCGTTTCCGTTCATGGCGCCAATCGCCTTGGCACGAACTCCCTGCTCGATCTGATCGTGTTCGGCCGTGCGGCAGGCAAGCGCGCCGCCGAAATCATCGATCCGACAGTGCCGGTACCGCCCCTGCCCCAGGATGCTGGCGATGCCATTCTGGAGAAATTCGACCGGATACGCGAGGCGTCGGGCAAGTTCACGGTGGCGGAGCTTCGCGAGCGTCTGCAGCGCATCATGCAAAGCCATGCCGCTGTTTTCCGCAACACCAAGTCTCTTGCGGAAGGCTGCGAGAAAATTCGCGCACTCTGGAAAGACGCACAGCATATGGGGCTCGCCGACCGTTCGCTGATCTGGAACAGCGACCTGATGGAGGCGCTGGAATTTGCCAATCTTCTGGCCAATGCCACGGTCACCATCGAGAGTGCCAATGCACGCCATGAAACGCGTGGTGCTCATGCGCATGACGATTATCCCGAGCGCGATGACGAGCACTGGATGAAACATACCGTCTCCTATCTCGATAAGGACGGTGCGGTGAGCCTGCTCTACCGGCCGGTGCGGATGCAGACCCTGACCGATGACGTCGAGGTCTTCCCGCCCAAGAAACGTGTTTACTGAAGGAGCCTCACCATGGTTGAACTCCGCCTGCCCAAAAACAGCACGACCCGCCCCGGCAAATTCTATCCGGCCCCAGCCGATGCCAGGAACAAGGCCATTTTTCAGGTCTATCGCTGGTCGCCCGATGACGAGTCCAATCCGACTCTCGACAGCTACGAACTCGATCTCGACAAGGTCGGGCCGATGGTTCTGGATGCGCTGCTCTATATCAAGGACCATATCGACGCGACGCTGACCTTCCGACGCTCCTGCCGCGAGGGAATCTGCGGGTCCTGCGCCATGAATATCGATGGCGAGAACACGCTGGCCTGTCTCAAGCCCATCAGCTCGATCAAGGGCACTATCAAGATCAACCCGCTGCCGCATATGCCAGTGGTGAAGGATCTGGTGCCCAATCTGAACGGTGCCTATGCCCAGCTGGAATCCATCCAGCCCTGGCTGAAAAGCGATACGCCGCCGCCGCCCGATACCGAGCGTTTGCAGAGCATCGAGGAACGCGAAAAGCTGGACGGCATGTGGGAGTGCATTCTGTGCTTCTGCTGCAGCACGTCCTGTCCTTCCTACTGGTGGAACGGCGATCGCTATCTCGGCCCGGCTACCCTGCTTGCCGCCAATCGCTGGATCATGGACAGCCGCGACGACCATACGGGCGAACGTCTGGAAGCACTGGACGATTCCATGAAGCTCTATGGCTGTCGCACCATCATGAACTGCACCCAGACCTGCCCCAAGGGGCTGAACCCGGCCAAGGCCATCGCCAATATCAAGAAGCTGCAGGTCGAACGCGAATAGGCGTGCCGTTCCTGTCGGACAAATACGAAAAGGCCGGGAGACTCTCCCGGCCTTTTCCGTTTCAGGCTTGCCTCATCGTTGGGCAAGCTTCATTCGACAGGGCGCGTATTACGCTCGACATAGGGTCGTGAAACGATGGCTGCCAGCAACCCGCAGAGAGCCGCAGCGGATAGCCACAGCGCAGGCATGGCGTGGTCTTTGGTATACGCAATCAACCATGTGCAGATAACCGGGCTGAACCCGCCGATACAGGTGGCCAGACTATAGGCCAAAGAGAATCCCGTGGTGCGGATACGCGGTGGTACGATTTCGGTCAGCCAGACGATGGCTGCACCGTTATAGGCGCTATAGAAGACAGCCAGCATCAGCTCGACGCCAAGCAGTCTGCCGAAACTCGGCGCGGCCACCAGCCATTTCATCATGGGCCAGGCACAACACAGCACGAGCGCCGTCGAACCGATCAGCAGTTTCTTGCGACCGATCCTGTCGGAAAGCAGCCCGAAAACCGGAACCAGAACAAGATTGGCAAGGCCCGCACAAAGCGTGACCAGCAGTGCATCCTGCCGCCCCAGATGCAGCACGCGTGTACCGAAAGCCGGGCAATAGGCCGTAATCACATAAAACGAGACCGTGCTCATCACGCCTGTCAGAATACCGATCAGCCCGACATACCAGTTACGCAAAAGAGACAGCGCAATTTCCCCGATACTGGGGTGAGTCGCCTGAGAGGCGAATGCCTCGGTTTCCTGCAGATTGCGTCGCAGGAATATGAGAACGGGCACGATCATGCAGCCCAGCGCAAGCGGAATACGCCACCCCCAGGCCGACATGACCGGACCGCCCAGCAAGGATGTCAGTCCGAAACCGATTGCCGCGGCCAGCACGACAGCAAGCTGGATGGAGGCGGACTGGAAAGCCACGATGAAACCGCGGTTTTTCTCTGTCGCAATTTCAGACAGGTAGACAGAGCTCGATCCGACTTCCACCCCGGCAGAGAACCCCTGGATCAGGCGCCCGAGCAGCACCAGAAGAGGTGCGAGGAAACCGATCCTCTTGTAACTGGGCGTGAGGGCAAGCGTCATGGTGCCAATGGCCATGAGCGTGAGCGTCAGGATAAGCCCCTTGCGGCGCCCTATACGATCGACATAGGCACCGAGCACGAGCGCACCGAGCGGGCGCATCAGAAAACCGGCACCGAACGTGGCAAAAGACCACATCAGCTCGGCCTGGGCATTGCCTGAAGGGAAAAACGCCTTGCCGATATCGGCGGCATAATAGCCGAACACCATGAAATCGTACATTTCGAGCATGTTGCCGCTCGCAACCTGGCCGACGGCCTTGGCGATACGACGGCGTGAGGGCGGCTCTGTCGTCATGATGTCACTTTGCTCTCTTGTCACCCGATATGGACTACCCCCTTTTCGTTAACGAAACGAGACGGGCGTAGAATGCAACTAGCAGACAGGCAGAGAAAAGACGAAATCATGCCCCGCGTGAAATGACGATCCCTTGTAAGGGCAACAGACGGTCGAAAGCGCATGCAGCCCGAAGATAACGGAGCGGTAAAGAATACCCATCGCAATGCGCTATCAGGGAATAATCCGACAGGTAATCAGATCGTGAGATGGGCCTCGTATTCGGTCATCAGGGCAGCCAGGCCGTGCTGACGCCTCGTTTTCAACCGTGCTGCAATAAGAATGGACTGGGCCTCTCGCACCGCGCGATCCAGCTCCTCATTGATGATCACATGGTCGAATTCGCTCCAGTGCGAAATCTCCGCAAGTGCCGCCCCCATGCGTTTGTCGATTTCGGACTCCGCATCCGAAGCCCGCGAACGCAGTCGCCGGTCGAGTTCCTTCATCGAAGGCGGCAGAACGAACAGGCTCACCACATCGTCGGGCAGCGCAGCACGCAAGAGGCGGTGCCCCTGCCAGTCGATATCGAACACCATGTCGCGACCGCTTGCGAGCGCCGCTTCGACCGGTGCGCGGGGCGTGCCGTAGCCACGACCGAAGACTTCGGCCCATTCCAGCAACTCGCCCTGTGCGGCCATCTCGCGAAACTGCTCCATGGACCGGAAATGATAATGCACGCCCTCTTTCTCTCCCGGACGGGGAGAGCGTGTCGTCACCGATACGGAATGGACAAGGCTGGAATCGCCCGCACGCAATGCATTTGCGATGGTCGATTTTCCTGCGCCAGAAGGGGCCGAAATAACAAGGCAGACGCCACGTCTCGCTACGGTCGTCATGTCACACCTCCATCCACGCATCATTCCCTGCGCCGAGCCATAGCGGTTCACGGGCATTTTGGGAACCTGTACGGATTTACCGGGACGGCACGACCCGTCTGCTCCGGTGCCACGCGGTTTGGATCGCACAGCACCGGGATGAACACCCCCGTGCTCAGGGGATGAGCTTGCGCGAGCGCAACAGGCCAAACAGATCGGCAAATGAACTACGCGTCTCGCGATAATCCGTAAAGCCGAGAACCCGGCTCTTGCTCATATCGGTCACGCATTCCACAGGGCGCCCCAGATCGGCATCGGTATGCCAGGGCGAGGCCAGACGATTGAGATCGGGCTCTGCAAGACCATATTTGCGGGCGATCCCGGCCCAGACAGCCTCCTTGCCTTCGAACAGGGCTTCGAGCGAAGTCGCCTGACCGGGATAGGGCGCGGCCTCGATGCCGAACGATGCAGCCAGTTCCGGCCAGAGCGTCTGCCAGCGAAACACGTCGCCATTGACGATATTAAAGGCCTCATTCCGCCCGGCGGGGTTGGTCGAAGCCCAGTGGATCTGGCTGGCAAGCTGACGCGCATCCGTCACATCGGTCAGTGAGGACCACTGCGTGGGTGAGCCGGGAAAGACGAACGGCATGCCGGTCTCGCGGCACAAAGAGGCGTAGACCGCCAGCGTCGTACCCATGTTCATGAGGTTGCCTGTGGCAAAGCCGATGACCGTATGAGGACGATGTACGGACCATGAAAAACCATGGCGTGACGCTGCCTCGAACAGCACATCTTCCTGCGCATAATAGAAGTTTTCCAGATCCAGACGCCCCATGGTTTCACGGAAAGGCGTGATCGGAGGCGCCCCTTTTGCGTAGGACTCGAACGGACCGAGATAATGCTTGAGCCCGGTCACAAGTGCGGCATGAACCAGCACATCGGGGCGGGGCAGGCAATCGAACACATTGCGCAGCATGGCCGCATTGGCAACGCAGTTTTCATGCTCGGTCGCGCGCCGCGTCCATGTCGTGAAAAACACATGGCTCGGCACGATATCCGACAATGCCTCACGCAACGACGCCGGGTCGAGGGTATCGGCTTTAACCGGCAGAACGGTCTCGGGAAGAGAGTCCACACGTCGTGCCAGGCCGTAAACCGTCCAGCCTTCTGCTACCAGTCGATTGGCAAGATTCTGACCGACAAGTCCTGTCGCGCCGATAATCAGGGCTGTATGCGCCATGAGGTATTTCCTTGTTCTGTGTCTTGCCCGAAGCTGACAACACAGCGCCGGAAACACAATCCGGCACTTTTTCGTGCCCCGGTTACCTGAAGGGACCCACCTTGCCTGCCGATACACGCCCCGCCGTCGCTTCCTCCGAGGTTCGTTGTGAAGAAACGCTCCCTGCCCTGCCGGAAGTTCTGAAGCAGGCTCCCTTCACCGAGGATTGTGCCCCACGCCGGTTGCTGCGTCTGTTTTCCGGCAAATGGGTAACCATGATCTTGCATGCCGTGCATCTGATGGGCGGTGCTGCGCGCCCCGGCGCCCTGCAACGGAATATTCCCGGTCTGTCCAAGAAAATGATGACGCAAACCCTGCGCGATCTGCAGCAATACGGCCTGATCGAACGTGTCGTTCTGGAGGTTATGCCCCCCGTCGTCGAATACCGCCTGACACCTCTGGGAGAGCGCTTCATCGAGCCGATCGAGCTTCTCTATCGCTGGGGTGCCCATCATGCCGATCTGCTCGACCGGCTCGGACAGACCCCCACATGATAAATTCCGCGCGATACCCCCTTGCGCCGAAGCCGGGGCAACGGACCCGTGACACCAGGCGCGCAGGAAGCAGACGCCTGAGACACAGGTGTGAGACACGGGCAGGCTAGCGACCGACAAGCGCCTGCAGACTGGCCGGATAGCGGTCGCCCTTGATATCGATCGCCTTCAGAGCCGTATCGATCGCCTCGATCTCATCCTGACCCAGAGAAAGCGACGTCGCGCCCAGATTTTCATCCAGACGTGTCAGGCTGCGCGTCCCCGGAATCGGCACGATCCAGGGCTTTTGTGCCAACAGCCACGCCAGGGCGATCTGCGCCGGTGTTGCCTCGCGTCGGTCTGCAATCGCTCCGAGTTGTTCCACAAGCGCGCGGTTGGCCTCCAGCGCTTCGGGAGCGAAACGCGGTACGCTTTTGCGAAAATCCTGATCGCTGAACTGCGTCGCCGTATCGATCTTGCCGGTGAGGAAGCCTTTGCCCAGCGGGCTGAACGGCACAAAGCCGATCCCCAGCTCTTCGAGAAGAGGGAGGATTTCCTGCTCGGGCTCACGCCACCAGAGCGAATATTCGCTTTGAAGCGCTGCCACAGGCTGCACGGCATGCGCCTTGCGTATGGAGCCCGCGCCTGCCTCCGACAGGCCGAAATGACGTACCTTTCCCTCCCGGATCAGTTCTCCCACCGTTCCGGCCACATCTTCCATGGGACTATCGGGATCGACACGATGCTGGTAAAACAGGTCGATCACATCGGTTCGCAAACGCCTGAGCGATTCCTCTGCTACCTGACGGATGCGATCAGGATGGCTGTCCAGCCCCTCGGCAGGGCGACCGTTGCGGAAACCGAATTTGGTGGCGATCACCACATCCTTGCGAAACGGCGCAAGGGCCTCACCCAGCAGGGTCTCGTTCGTGCCCGGTCCATAGGCCTCGGCCGTATCGAAAAACGTCACTCCACGCTCATTGGCCTTGCGAAGGAAGCTGACGGCATTTGCATGGTCCTCGGCAGGGCCATAACCAAAACTCAGCCCCATGCAGCCCAGACCGAGGGCAGAAACTTCCAGCCCGCTTTTCCCCAGAATACGCTTATCCATCTTGTTGCACCTTCAATTCATTTCGTTAAAAATTCGTTTTTCTGACATGCAAATGCGCGTGCAATCCCGTCTCCCGGTTCCGCACGGGTCTCGCCATCGTTTTTATTGCGGGCCGGTATCGCCCGTGAGCCGATAATCTGCGTCGCTCACGTGTTCCATCCAGGTGGTCGACACGCCCTCAAGGCTTTCGGTAATGGCGATATGACTCATGGCGCAGGCGGATGACGCACCGTGCCAGTGGCGTTCACCGGGTTCGAAAAAGACGAGATCGCCCGGCCTCACCTGTTCGATCGCCTCGCCTTCGCGTTGCACCCAACCCAGTCCGGACTGGATCAGAATTGTCTGCCCCAGCGGGTGGCTGTGCCATGCCGTGCGCGCACCGGGCTCGAAAGTGACCGTCGCACAGGCCAGGACGCCACTCCCCGCAAAAGGGGCATCGATCCGCACCTTGCCGGTAAACCATTCCTGCCGCCCCTGCGCAGAGGCAAAGCTTCCTGCGCGTGTGATCTTCATGAGCTGTCTCCCTGTCGGTCATGCCCCTGCACGCTTTCGCAAGCAGAGGCATGATCATGAACGCCAGAAAACCATTTACGGGGCAGGATGATTAGCGCGTATAATCCGCACGAACCTATATCGGGATTTCATGAATGCAGCGCGACGATCTGGTCGATCTGAATGCCTTTGTCGCCGTGGCAGAGGAGCAGAGTTTCACACGTGCGGCCGCACGCCTGAACACCTCGCAATCGGCGCTGAGCCATACGATCAGACGGCTTGAAACGCGTCTCGGGGTTCGCCTTCTGACACGGACCACGCGCCGCGTATCGGCCACGGAAGCGGGCGAACGCCTTTTACAGACGCTTCTACCGGCATTCGACAGTATCGACAGTGAGATCGCCTCGCTGAGCGAGCTGTCCGAACGCCCCTCCGGTACGATACGCCTCACCACGTCGGAACATGCCGCAACCACACTGATCTGGCCGGCTCTGAAACGCCTGCTACCCGATTACCCTGACATACAGGTCGAGCTGGCTCTGGATGCAGGCCTGACCGATATCGTCGCCGAACGTTTCGACGCGGGCGTACGTCTGGAAGAGACCATCGCGCGCGACATGATCGCCGTGCCCATCGGGCCTCCTTTGCGCATGGCCGTCGTCGGCTCACCTGCCTATTTCTCCAGATGCGCAATGCCGCGCACGCCACAGGAACTGTCGCACCATCATTGCCTGCGCCTGCGCATGCCCAGCTCTGGAGCAATCTATGCCTGGGAGCTTGAAAAAGGCCGTCGCAGCCTGCGTGTGCGCCCCGAAGGCCCTCTGACGTTCAACAGTGCCTCCATGCTGCGGCAGGCAGCGCTCGACGGCTTCGGTCTGGCCTGTGTCATGGAAGATCAGATCATGGAGTCTGTCGCCTCGGGATTACTGATCCGCGTGCTGGAGGACTGGTGTCCCCCCTTCCCCGGTTATCACCTGTATTATCCGAGCCGCCGCAATGCCTCGGCTGCCTTTCGGTTGCTGGTCGAGGCGTTGCGCTATCGGGCTCCATGACGCGGCATCCACCCGCTTGCGCTATCGCCAGTATGTGCGTGCGTGAGTGCATCAGTATGTCTGGGCCGTAGGACGGAAGAGGATTTCATTGATATCCACATCCGCCGGTTGGCTCATGGCGAACAGAACAGATGAGGCAAAGGAATCGGGAGAAATGGCGTAATCCCTGTAGAATTCCTTCATCGATTTCGCCGTATCCGGATCGGTAATACTCTCTGTCAGCTCCGTCGCCACAGCACCGGGCGAAATCACGGTCGTCCGGATATTATAGGGTTTGACCTCCTGCCGCAGTCCCTCTGACAGAACACGAACAGCCGTTTTCGTGGCAGAGTAGACGGCCCCTCCCGGCCCGACCTTGTGACCGGCAACTGAAGACACATTGATGATATGGCCGCTCTTCTGCTTCTGCATCTGCGGCAACACGGCCGCGATGCCATAAAGCGTCCCTTTCAGATTGACGTCGATCATACGATCCCAATCTTCGATACATCGCTTTTCAAGAGGCGAATGGGGCATCAGACCGGCATTGTTGATCAGCACATCCACACGCCCATGCAGCGCAATGGCGTGATCGACCAGGGCCTGCACCTCGGCGCTGCGGCTGACATCCGTTTTTTTGACGGCATCGCGCCCGATCGACAGGGAATCCGCCAGGGCTTCAAGCCTGTCGAGACGCCGTGCCCCCAGAACGAGACTGGCCCCTTCTGCGGCAAGACGACGCGCGACTGCCTCACCCAGCCCGCTGCTTGCCCCGGTGATAACCACCACTTTACCTGAAACTGGCTGGTTCATCGTGTCGTCTCCTTTTTGTCCTCAAAGACCTGCCGTGCAATGCCAAGCGCCGTCGAGGCCGTGGGCCAGCCGGAGTAAAAGGCCAGATGCGTGATGATCTCGATGATTTCGCTTTCACTCACGCCCGTATCGAGCGCCTTGCGCAGGTGAAATCCCAGCTCATTGCCGCGATAAAGCGCAATCAGGCAGGTAACGGTAACCATGCAGCGATCGCGCGGCGTCAGCCCGGGACGAGCCCAGACATCGTCGAAAAGGACGCGATCGGTATAGCGTGCGAGATCGGGGGCGATATCGCCAAAAGCCTGTTGTGCTGTGGTGGAATGCCGGGGTGTCTGATCAAGCTCGGCCATGTTCGGGGCTCTCCTCGCTTTTCATTCTGTCTGGCGAGAAGACTAAGCCCTGAATACGGTGCAGGATTAGAGCATGAATTATTCTAGAACCTATGTGCAGCATTCATGAAACGGGTGCGTTCGGGAATATCATCAAGGGCCTATTCAGAGCGTCTTATGCGCTTTTACCGGACAGATGCGACATCGACAGGCCTGCCGGTTTTCAGCGAGAGCGCTGCGGCCTCTGCCAGTCTCTGCGCCTCCACACCATCACGCAGCGTGGCAAGCGGTGGGCGGCCTTGCACGATCATGTCACGAAACGCCTCCATCTCCGCACGATAGGCCTGTGCAAAACGCGCGATGAAATCGCTTATGGGGCCAGAAGACGTGAAACCACGCGCATCGGCACTGACAAGATGATGGGCGGGGTGATTAGCCACATAGAAAACGCGCTCCGCGCAAACAGCTTCAAGGCGCTGATCGTAGCCGAACGCCGCATGACGGGCGTTGATCATCTGGACCAGAGACCCGCTTTCCGAACGCAGCGTCATCATGGCGGTATCGATATCGCCAGCCTCACCTATTTCGGGTGCGATCAGACAGTTTCCGGTAGCGAAAACACTGGTGATTTCCTCACCCAGAAGATAACGCGTCATATCGAAATCATGGATCGCCTGATCGCGAAACAAGCCGCCTGAGGATTTGACGTAACTTACAGGCGGCGGTGAAGGATCGCGCGTATGCATGACGATATGCTGTACCCTTCCCGAACGTCCCGAGCGGATTTCCTCTCTGACCTGCATGAAATCGGGGTCATAACGACGCTGAAAACCCAGCATGATTCGTGTGTCGGTGCGGGAAAACGCTTCCGCCACATCCACGACCTGTCTGAAGTCCAGACTGATCGGCTTTTCGCAGAAAACCGGCTTACCTGTGCCAGCCGCCCGGCGCAGCAGGGGCGCATGTGTGTCGGTCGGGCTGGCAATGAGATAGGCGTCGATGTCAGGATCTGAAAAAATCGACTCCGCGTCATCCAGGCGTGCCTGACTGCGCGTCAGCAGGTCTTCACGCGCTGGAGACGCAACCGGATCGGCGATAGCGACAAGCTTCATATCGGGCATGGTCATGAGATTGCGGGCATGCACCTGACCGATACGACCTGCGCCGAAAAGAGCGAGACGTGTCATGATATCTCTCCAGAAATGGCTTTCATCGTGTCTCGCGACCGGCAATACGGGCACGGTCCATGGTTTCCATGGCCATGAGAGAGGCAGAGAGCGGCCTGATCGGCGACTCTCTGAGCCCCTGACCGATACACCAGGCCATATGCTCGACCTGATAATGCAGCCCGTCATAGGACGAGCAGGGCTCTTCGAAGACCAGACGCGTTTTCAGATCGTTGGCAGTGACCGTGAAAGGCCCGGGCGTATAGAATTTTCCCGGCAGGGTAATCATGCCACGTCGCCCGCCAATCGTGGCTTCACAGGGCGTATGCGACAGAAGCGTCGTATGAAGTACGGCCTGTGCTCCGCCTTTATAGTGCAGCACCATACCGGTCTGGCCATCCACGCCGCTCGCAGCAGGAACGGACTGCGCTACCACATGATCCGGGCGCCCCAGAACGCCAGTTGCGAGACCCACGACATAGGTTCCCAGATCAAGCATCGGACCACCGCCGAGATCGGCACGCAAGATACGATGATCGGGAGGAAAGAATTCGCCGTGATCGGCCAGAACGGTCGTGATGTCGCCAATAAGGCCATCGGCCAGTGTTTTGCGCAGCACGGAGAACTTGGGCAGAAAATCCGTCCAGTATGCCTCCATAAGGAAAACGTCGTATTTTCTGGCGCATCCGATGAGATCCGCCGTTTCCTCCGCCGAAACACAGATCGGTTTTTCCACCAGGACAGGCTTGCCCGCTTCCAGCCCACGTCTGGCCATTGCTGCATGAAACGGATGGGGGGTGGCGATATAAAGCGCGTCGATTTCCGGATGACCGCTCATGGCGCCATCGAATGCATGGGGAATATCGAATTGCCTTGCGAAAGCCGCTGCACGGTCGCCGTTACGGGATTCGATACCGACGATTTTCTGTTGGGTAAACCGCTGCACCGAACGTACGAACCGCTCGGCAATCCAGCCAGGTCCGATCACACCCCATCGTAATGAGGGCACCGATGCGGGATCGAGACGAACAGGATCCGGCAGGCGGGAAGGAAACGTCATCCGTGTCTTCCTTGTAAAAGAGGGAGCATAAAGGCGGGTGAGCATGAAAAACTGATGCCGCCCCTCGCGTGAGACGATATGATTTCCCTGCAACCGTTATCCGGCAGACAGGTCCGGCGAAGCCCGGACAAGGCACTCGGCTTGCGGCAGCGTCTCCCAGTGTCTCGTCTGGAGCGATGCCTCCATCGCATCCATGATCTGCTGATTGCGCAGACCGAAACCGAATGACGGAAAACAATCCCGATCGGACATGATGCCCGTAATGAGGTCGTGCACTTCGATGACTTTCACATCGAAATATCCCAGACCGCCTCCGCCGAAATCGAAGCCGAAAAAGGCGGAAAACTGCGGCACCTGACTCCCGACAAGCAGCGTGCGAAAGCCACGATCCGCTTTGTCGTCACCGAAACGGAAGAGCTTGAGTTCGTTGAAGCGCTCCCCATCCATGATGAGTGTGCCTTCAGTGCCTGAAACCTCCCAGTACACACCGAAAATCTTGCCTGCCGCGATACGCGAGGCTTCTATCGTACCGCCTGCACCGTTTGCGAACTGGACCAGTGCCTGAATCTGGTCTTCATTTTCGACATCTGCCCAGATGGCGT
>CAJQZM010042365.1:2391-20470 GCA_907164665.1 Colias nastes | reverse complement strand
CGGAGCCCCCGTCAGGGACCGGCCTTTGTTTGAAAGCCGTCTGGCTTTGGGCAATCGTGGCCGTCACATCGCCCATGAGGTACTGACCGACAGCGATGACATGCGAGCCCAGATCGCCCAATGCGCCTGATCCGGCTTCGGCACGCTTGAGGCGCCAGGAAAAAGGCAAAGACGGGTCGTTATAAAATCCCTGATCGAACCAGGCGCGAAACCGCGTGGGTCGTCCGATATCGCCACGCGCGATAATCTGCTTCGCATAAAGGGCTGCGGGGGTCTTGACGTTGTTGAACGCCACCATGGTTTTGACGCCTGCCTTTTCGGCAGCACGCGTCATCTCTGCGGCATCCGCAGCACTCAGGGCGAGTGGCTTTTCGCAATAGACATGCTTGCCCGCAGCAATGGCCGCCAGTGCCATTTCCTTGTGAAACAGGTTGGGCGAGGTGATATCCACCACATCGATTGCAGGATCATTGACGAGAATACGCCAGTCTCCTGTCGAGCGTTCAAAACCGAAACGACGCGCCGCTTTTTCAGCCAGTTCCGGCGTCGCATCGGCCAGCATGGACAAACGGGGGAGCGCTGGAAGATCGCGATACAGCATGGCGGCACGCCGATAGGCATCCGCATGAGCCTGCCCCATGAAGCCCGAACCGATCAGTCCGATATTAAGATATTTCTGCGTCATGTCGGCGTTCCTCAAACGGTCGTCAGAGCGTGGGTGAAACAGGCCTCGATCACGTCGCGCCCGCGTTTTACTGCGGCCAGAGGCGGTGCCATGGCAGGGTCCTGCTCGGCTTCGACCACCATCCAGCCCTGATAGCCGCTTTGGCGCACGAAACCGGCCAGAGGGGTGAAATCGATGCAGCCATCGCCCGGCACAGTGAACATCCCCGCACGCACGGCGGCATTGAAGCTCATATCCTGCCCGCGCACGCGCTCCAGTATGGCGGGGCGCACGTCTTTCAGATGGATATGACAGATGCGATTGCCATAACGGTCGATCAGCCGTCGATAATCGAACCCGGCAGCCATGGCGTGACCCGTGTCGAGCAGCAGGCCTACATCGCTGGAGAGCGCATCGAAGATCTGGCAGATCTCCTGAAAATTCTCGGCCACCATCATGAGATGATGGTGATAGGCCAGCCTGATGCCATAACGCGTGCGCAGCCATGCGTCGAAAGCACTGAGACGCGTGGCATAGGCTCTCATGGCATCGCGCGTCAGCACCATACGTCGTGACATGGGCTCATCCAGCGGTGCAGGAGAAGGCGTCATGGCACCGCATTCGCCATAGACCATCACCTTGCAGGCCATCGCACGCAAAAGCTGCGCATGGCTTGCGACATCCTCGCTTTCCTCTTCTACCGAACGCTCTGCGAGACGCCCGGAATACCAACCCGACGCCAGAGACAGATCATGGGCGGCGAGCAGAGGGGCAAGATCCTCGGCATTTCGCGGATATTTTCGCCCCAGCTCCGTCCCCTCATACCCGGCGGCTGCGATCTCGCGCAGACACCGGTCCAGCGGGGTGTCGTCACCCAGATCCTCAAGCACGTCATTGGTCCAGGAAAGCGGGCTGCATCCCAGCCTCACGCCTTGCGGCAGCCCCGTTATTTTATCTGTCGGTCCCATGATCCATCCCTTGATGATCCGCAATTCGATGACGGGCAGTCATTCGCCATGGCCCGTCACGGAAATCAGCGATTGATGCGTTCAGGCTAGGGCGCGCAGGCAGAGGCAACACGCAGAGATTTGATGTGTTCGCATCATCGACATGAGATAGATAACATTTTCAACATCACATTCCCGTTGGAGAATCCATGTCCCAGCGTGCCACTATTCAGGACATCGCCCGCTATTCGGGGGTTTCGACTGCGACGGTCGATCGTGTCATCAACGGGCGTGGCGGCGTGCGCCTCGATAAGGAGCGCGTGGTGCTCAAAGCCGCACGGGAGCTGGGAGACGGGCGCAAGCTCGTTGCCCTTCACGCGCGACTGGCGCGTATCGCGGTTGTCACGCAGCCACCCGGCAATCCGTTTCATGCGGCCTTGCAGGATGCCTTTCGTCAGATCATGCCAGCCTATCGCGAACAGAACATTGCCTGTTTCGAGCATCATGCCGCAATCGGGCACCCGGAGCGGGCGGCTACGCTCATCGCCAGCCTGTCACGCGACTATGACGGTCTGATCCTGTGCCTGCCCGATCATCCTGCCATTCGTCAGGCAGTTACCGTTGCAGGCAAGAAACTGCCTGTGGTTACCATCGCCTCGGACATCACCGCACCGGAACGGCTCGCCTATATCGGGTCGGATAATTATCGGGCCGGGCGTATTGCGGCAGACATGATGGGCCGTCTGCTCGGCCCGCGCGAAGGGCGCGTCGCGCTGATTGCAGGCACCATGCATTATATCGGCCATCAGCAACGCTATGCCGGTTTCATGAAAGCGCTGGACGAGCGCTATCATGCGTTGCACGCCACGCCTGCGCTCGAATGTCATGAAAATGACGACCGTGCTGCCGATGTCATTCATGAACTTCTGCAGGCACACAGGGATATTATTGGCATCTATCATTTCTCGACCGGGGCCGATGCCATCGCACGCGTGCTCGAAAAGCTCGGTCTGGCTGACAGGATCGTTTTCATCACCCATGAGTTGACGCCTCACCGGTCGGCCCTGCTCCGATCGGGAACGATCGATTTGGTTCTGGACCAGAATCCGATGCTTGAGGCACGCACTGCACTGTCCACACTCAGCCATTATCTAGGTCGCAGCCCGGCCCCGCTCGACGGACCGATTATTCCGCTATCGGTCCATACGAGAGAGACTGTCTGATCTGCTGACGGTGCATCGACCGTTCAGGATCTGGCATACGGTGTTCCTTCCCGCCCGGGGCTGACCTGCCCCAGAGGCGTTCATCCAGAGCCGTTTATGCGGATCTGTTTATTCGGCTCTGTTTATTCCGGCAGTCCCTCTTTCATGGCAGATTGTGCCGAAGCCGGTTGTGCCGAACCCGCACGCGCCGGAAAGTCGGCCGTATCGAATTTGCGTATGGCAGCGATCGCGTGATCGTCGGGCATCAGGGGCGCTTGAGCAAACTGCGAAGTAACGAAACGGACCAGAACGGCAATCTGATGATCGGTCAGGTCGTGCCGGAAGGCTGGCATACGCGCTGGCCCATCCGCACCGTCACGATGAACGCCGGCCAGGATGGTCATCACCAGATTATCGGGACGCGATGTTCGCACCGTACGGCTGGAGCGCAGCGAAGGATAGAAATCATCCGGTGTGCCGCGTCCGTCGAGCTGATGGCACGATGCGCAGGCCGCCATGTACAGCGCCGCACCGCCATCGATATCGCGATAATTGCGTCTGTCCGCATAGGGACCGGGCCGGGCGTCTCGCTCCTGTCGTGCCTGAGCCCTTGTCGAGCGATCTGCACGGGAGTCGACCTCATAGACGCGCGCGGTTTCGGTTATGGATCGCTCTGCCTTACCGGGCTGCGCAGGGCGCTGCTGCGCACGCAGATAGGCCGTAATGGCTGCCAGATCACGATCGTTGAGAAAGCGTAGAGAGTGTTCGACAGCCTCACCCATCGGGCCTGCGGCAACACCCTTGTCGCGCACATGACCGTTACGCAGATAGGCGCGAATTTCCTCATCGCTCCACGGCGCAAGAGGAGCGTTCCTGCCTGCTGCAATATCGGGCGCGTACCACCCGCCCAGTTGAGCCCCCTCCAGCTTGTGTCCCGATTTTGCGGCCATCATGATATTGCGCGGCGTATGACAGGTTCCGCAATGCGCCACGGCATCGACCAGATAGCGCCCCCTGGCCTGCTCCGCCGTCTCTCCTTCATGCGCGGCAAAGGCCGTCCGATCCAGATAGAGCCAGTTCCAGACGCGCATCAGCCCGCGAAAATTATAGGGAAAGCGTAGCGCGGTAACCGGCCCGGCAGGGCTGTCGACCGGCGCAACGGAACTGCCAAGATAGACATAAAGCGCATGAATATCCTCATCCGTCATGGCAGCGTAGGAATCGTAGGGCATGGCGGGATAAAGGTGATGCCCGTCCGCCGAGACGCCACGACGCACGGCACGCGCGAAATCGGCCTCCGACCAGCTGCCTATCCCGTTCGTTCTGGAGGGGGTGATATTGGTGGAGTAGATAATCCCCATAGGGGTCTGTATGCCATAGCCGCCTGCATAGGCAGCGCCTCCGGGCTTCGTATGGCAGGCTACGCAATCGGCGGCGCGTGCCAGATAGACCCCTTTCTCCAGCAACGCCCTGTCATCGGCCAATGCCGCAGACGAGACGGTCATGGCGAGCAGGCCGAACGAACAGGCACTCACACCTAACAGGCAAAGAACTGCGCGTCGTATCATCGCTCAGATCTCCTTCAGCATGATCGAGGCCGAACGCAATGACAGCGCACACCCTGTCAGCGTGGGATTGACGACTGAGGCCGCCGGCATGATCCCCGTGGTCGCGATAAAGAGATTATCGTGATCGTGACTGCGCCCCTCATGGTTAACCACCGACTCATGCGGGTCGTTACCCATGATCACCGTACCCATGGGATGATCGCGGTTTTCCCATACCGAAAGGTTCTGGTCGAAAACCTCACCCCCCAGCAATCTGATGAAATCGGCATAATCCTGCCGGATCACATCACCGGCTGCACGGGCATAATTATTGACATCGTAATAGATATCCATCAGCGGCAGACCGTAGAAATCACGCTTCGTGCGGCTCAGCGTCATGCGGTTGGTCGGCTCGGGCAGCATTTCGATATTGGAGTCCATGAAGACCCAGCGTGCCGCCATATGCCTGATTTTCTCGTCCAGCTCAGGGCCGATAACTCCCTGTGACAGCAGACGCTCGGTAATCTGGACATTGCCGACGAAATTGCCGACCTCATGACGGATACAGCCATGATGACGCCTGAATGCGCCATCGCGCCATTTGAGCACATCGCCCTGCTGCACCGGCCCGCGCCCCGACCACATGGGCTCGTCTGCGATCATGGCCAGTGAAAACGCATTATGATCCATCAGATTGCGCCCCACCATGCCAGACGAATTACCGACATCTGAAAGCAGCATGAGACGCGGTGTTTCGAGCGCATGCGCTGCAACCATCACCATACGTGCGCTCAGGCGCACGGAGCGCTTTTCGGGCGTGTAATAATGCACGGCTGCAATACGCTTGCCATCAGGGGTTTTTTCCAGACGATATACCGTGGCGTCGGTGATGAGCTTTGCCCCGGCGCGCTCCGCCTTGGTGGCGTGACGGTCGCCGCTATATTGTGCGCCGATAGGACAGATGGGCGAGCAGTTGTTATTGCCCACGCAGGCCGGTCGGTCTTCATAAGGGTCGGTCGCGCGCCCATTGGGCTGATAGGTGAACGGATAACCCCCTACCGCGACACGGTCCCGAAAACGCTGGCTGAAATAACCGAGCGCCTGTGGCCTGACGGGAAAAGGGGCCTGACGCGGTGGAAAAGGCGCACCACCCTTGCCGCTGTAATCGGCGCTGTCATCACCCGATACGCCCATCTCGATTTCGGCCAGATGATAGAAAGGCTCCAGATCGTCATAGGAGATCGGCCAGTCGCGTCCGACGCCATAAAGCGTTTTCAGATGGAAATCATTCGGCAGAAGACGCCAGCAGGCACCGCCCCAGTGCCAGGTTGTACCCCCCACCATACGCAGCATACCGGGCACATACTCGATCGGGCCGTGATTGGTGATGTAATCCGGTACGAACGAACTCGGAGCCCAGGGCTCGTTGGGATAGGGCTGGTTACGATTGCCCGCATCGGTGCTCACATTGCCGCATTCACGAAAGCTGTCGAGAATTTTCCAGCGCGGCACCTTGGTCCCGGCTTCGAGCATGACGACCGATTTGCCGTTTTTCGCGAGATGATGGGCAGCAAGGCTGCCGATCACACCGGAGCCGACAATAATCACGTCGGCATCATAATCCGAATGCGCCATCAGAATAGGTGTCCGTTCTGTGCAGGGCTAAGGGTCGTTGTTTCATGAATGACTGGTGCGCTGATGACCGGCGCGCTCGGCGATGGGGGCAGTGCCCAGAATCCGGGGCCGCCGCGCGCATAGCTCGGAATGACGGTCACATCGAGCGTGGGCCGCCACATCATCGCCCCTTCATAGGTTATGAAGGCAGGCGTGCCTGTTTCGGAACGGGGCAGCATGGGGCCGACACGACCGAGATACCAGGCCCCGACAATCCCGACGGCTACATCATGCAGAGCCTTGTGCGCTTTCAGCCCGGATGCTGCATAATCGGGCCAGCTGCAGATTTCATGCGCGGCAAGCGCCTTGCACAGCATTGCGTAGCGCGCAGGAAAGCCATCGTCTTTCGATACCAGACCAGACCAGACACGCGGTGCGAGCGCAGGGTCCAGATCCCTGTGTCCCGTGAGAACGGATGACACATGAATGAAATCCTGCGGGCAGGACAGGGATAACCGAGGTGCGGCATGGCCCCGGCCTGGCAGTGCGGGGACGGCCAGCAGGGGAAGCATGGCAACACCCCAGCCCAGAAATTGCCGTCTCGTCGTCTGTGCCATGACGCCTGTCTGGTTTTGGCCTGTAATTTCTCGACTTGTCGCTCTCGGGCTCATCATTCTGCCGCTCGTCGTTTTCCGGTTCGCATAAGAACCGTCTGTTTTCGGCGTGCGACGTTTCGGGCCAGTCCTGACCCGTGCGTGACGTCACACCTGTTTGATCGGGCAATTGCACCGATCGTCGCTAGTCTAGAGCGACAGATGGGACGGGGACGATCATCTTGATGATCTGATCTCATCATGAAGATGAGGCAGGATAACATGCTGGATGACATCGTTACGGAAACCGGCCGCAAAAAGCGGGCAACACTCAGGGATATTGCAGCGCTTGCTGGCGTGGGAACGGCGACGGTCGAGCGCGCCCTGAACAATCGTGGAAATGTCAGGCCCGAAACCTGCCGACGCATTCTGACCGTTGCGCGCGATCTCGATTACTTCCCCACTCTGCCAGGCCTGCATCGGGGGGTGCTGCACATAGATGTGTTGCTGGTACGCCCTGAAACCCTCTTCTATTCCCGTCTGAACCGGGCTTTTGCCGCTCTCGCCGGATCGCTGGGCAAGGATATCCAGATTCATCGCAGCTTCGTACGTGAGAACGATACTGCCGATTTTGTCGCGCGTATAAAACAGGCGTCCTATCCGCGTGCTGCGCTCATTCTGGCATGCCCGTCCCATCCGGACATTCTCGACGCTTTGCGCGAGGTCGCGAGCCGGAACATGCCCGTCATCCAGATCATGACGCGCAACCTGCCCGATCTTCCCTATATCGGGATCGATAATTACGCAGCAGGACGCACCGCAGCCCTTTGCCTCACACGTAGTCTGGCGCCGCACATGCCTGCTACTGGCAAGGGGGCGGTTATCGCGCTCTGTCACTCCATGGCCTATGCCAATCACCGCGAGCGTATCGAAGGGTTCTCGTCCTACCTTG
The DNA here is from genome assembly GCA_907164665.1 of Colias nastes. NCBI lineage: Eukaryota > Metazoa > Arthropoda > Insecta > Lepidoptera > Pieridae > Colias > Colias nastes. Next base: position 12,951 of record CAJQZM010042365.1, on the reverse strand, counting down.
CCGACAGCGCACGGGACTGTCCGGAATTGCGCGAGGTTTTTTTCGACCGTGACGACCCCGAGGAAGCGGCAAGGCTTGTGCATCGGGCGATCGAGGAGATTCCGGATCTGGTCGGTCTTTACACTGCGGGCGGCGATAATCTGCGTATCGGCGATGTGTTGCGCCGTCATACTAGGCGCAGGCTCAGCTGGGTGGGGCATGAGGTCAATGACGTCACCCGAGGCTGCCTGATCGACGGCACGATGGATTTTGCCATCGATCAGACACCCGAAGCCCAGGCGGGGCTTGCCCTGCATCTATGCCTTCAGAAACTGGGTATCATTCCCGCCCTGATCGGTTTCGATGCGCCGAAATTCAGGCTGGTCACGTCGGAAAATCTCGACTGAACCCCATTCAGCCCGGAGGGGAAAGAACACGCAGGCGATGACCATCGGGATCGCTGATCAGAAAACCATAGCCGAATTCGTGCTCTGTCGGCGCCTCGACGATCGGAACGCCGTGCGTCTTCCAGCGCATAAACAATGCATCCACCGCCTCGCGCGTCTCGACAGGGAAATCGATCTCATTACGACACAGGCATTTGTTGTCGGGTAACGGATCATAACGGGGAACCACGTCACCTTGCCGCCAGAGCCCAAGGCGGGCATGCATTCCCAGATCGAACTGGGCGTAGTTTTCCGATTGATGGACCGGCTTCCGGTCGAGCAAGGCTGAATAGAAATCTGCGCTCAATATAACATTGCGCACGTAAAGCGTGACGAGAAGACTATCGATCATGATACGCCATTATCCTATCTGTTTGTGACAGGAGCATCATGACCGCGCGCTGTGTCAGTTTCTGTCAGCAGCAGCGCGCGTCTGCATCGCGTGGGGACAGTACAAGGAGGCGCGTCAGAGAAATAACGCATGACCGTCTTCCAATGCCCGCTCCTCATGCCATTTTTTCAGAAGCGTCTGTCGTCGCTGGGGAAAGCGTCTGCCCGTGACCATGAACCCTTCAAGACGGTCCAGACGAAAATGGCGAAAACCTTCCCTAAGGGCGCACCAGGCAACAAGAATATGCGCTTTCTCGAAATAGGCCATGGCAAAAGGCCAGATCAGCCTCTGTGTCACCGCCCCTTGCCCGTCCCTGTAGTCGATCAGAACGACGACCTCATCTCTTATGGCCTTGCGCAGCACGATCGGATTGACAGCATCCTCGGGAACCGCTGACGGCGGCCCCACCATAAGCGGGGCGTGTTCCAGCCCCTCACGCAGTGGCGCCGGAAGGACAGCGGCAATACGCGCCAAAGCATCACGTGCAGCCATCCTGAGACCGGGATCCGTATTGGATATGACGAAATCCGCTCCCAGAGCCAGTGCCTCGATTTCCTCGAATGTGAACATGAGCGGTGGGAGTACAAAGCCTGCCTCAAGCACGTAGCCCACGCCCGCCTCCCCCCTTACCGGCGCACCCATGGCCTGCAGGGACACGATGTCGCGATAAAGCGACCGTTTGCTTATGCCGAGCTTCTCCGCAAGACTCCCGGCCGTGACCGGATGACGATACCCGCGCAACAGGCGAAGCAATTCAAGAAGTCTGGACGATCTGGACATGTATTGGCCTCTGCGCGTCGCACAACAAAAGATATCATCTCATGATCACCCGAACTGACAGCAATCCTGAAAGAAAAAATTCACTATCCACAGGGTTCCAATCAGGCAATTCCTGTCTCCTGTCGCGTCATCCCGGTCAGACGACCATTCTCTCCATGTCTTGTTTTCCACCGGTCGTCCCTGTGATGCAGAAAGACTGCATCCTTCCGTCAGGAAAGAAGGCACAGATAAGGGAATGGCCGTTCTGCCCTCCACAAAGCGGCCGGGCTATTATTCCGCTCCATAAGGCGCGGTATTGAAGAGATTGAGAGACCATGTTTCTGAAAAAGACGATTTTTGCCCTGATTTCGGCCACGGCCCTGGCCTCGGCTTATCCCGCCCAGGCCACAACGAATGAGGCGGCCACGGTCGAGATGACCATGGTACCGCAATACACAATCGACTGGCCCGCATCTCTGGGCACCGTCGATATATTCGCTGCGCTGGCGCCGCAGGAGGCTGGCATGGTCTCCGTGCAGAAACAGGTCACGGCTCATGCCTTGCGCGTGATTTCTCCTTTTCCGGGCGTCCATCGTGTCTATTTTCTGATCAGACCGGTTGGCGGCGCCAAGGGTGTCTGGGTTTCGAACCGCCTTCTGCCCCTCGAAGGCGTAGCCAATTTCCGCGATATGGGCGGTTACGAAACGGCGGATCATCATCATGTGCGCTGGGGCGAATTCTATCGCTCTGCTGCGCCGGGCGGTCTGACCACAGCCGATTACGGGTTTGTCGATACGCTCGGTATCAGGAGCGTGACCGACCTGCGTACCCAGGCCGAACAGAACAAGCAGCCCACACATTGGCAGGGACCTGCACCTGCTTTCTTCCCTTCAGAAAAGCCGACCCTGCCCGCAGACATGACCGACCGCACACGACTGGCGAAAATGGACACGGCGCAGGCGAAAGACCTGATGGAGAGCTTTTATGCCCGGATGCCCGATTACTATGCGCCTGAGCTGAAGGCGCTTTTCGCACGCCTTCTGGCTCATCAGACACCGACCCTGACCCATTGCACTGCCGGCAAGGACCGCACAGGGTTCGCCTCGGCTCTGATTCTTTACGCCCTTGGCGTGCCTGAGAAAACCATTCTGGCCGATTATGCGATGAGCGGCGATCTGCTGCGTGCTCATCTCACGCCCAGCTTCAAGGCAGCCATGAGCGATCATCAGAATGGCGGCGCCATGGCAGCCTCACCAGCAATGAGCGCCATGCTCGATTCCGATCCAGCCTATCTCGAAGCCGCATTTGCGTCGATCAGAAAGCAGTATGGTTCCATCGACGCCTATATGTCGCAGAAACTCGCGATTGGCCCGACCCAGATCGCAGCCCTGCGCGCAGCCTATCTGGACTGAGTGCCGGATGGAGGCAGGGCGTCGCGCGGGCGCCTCCACGCGTATCAATTCCAAATGCCCTGCCCCCGACAGGCATAAGCATCGATCCTGAGAGATCGATCTTCCGGCATCGGTGTTCGGAACGCCGCAATCAAAAAAAAGGGGAGCCTTTCGGCTCCCCTCACTGCCCTTGTTTACAGAGGGCATCCAGACCGTCCCGGGCTGGTCTTTTATTTCTTCTGCGAAAGCACGGCCTCACGGATACGCTGGCCGATCTTTTCATCGACATTCGACCAGTATTCGAACACGCGCGACAGAACCGGTTCTTCAACGCCACCCAGAATATGACCTGCGGCATTCTGCACCAGGCGCTCACGGGCGGCATCGTCCATCACCTTGTTCACCAGTGTATTGGCCTGGCTGTAATCGTCGTCATCCGGGCGCAGTGTGTACGCCGCGCGCACGAATTCGCCATCGGCCGCCCATACCGCATCTTCAGGGAAACGCTGAGCATCGGCCACCGGTCCACCCTTGGAATTGGGCGTATATACCGGATCCGTTGCCAGCTTCGAGCGCATGGCTCCACCCTTGGAATAGGAGTGTACCGGACATTTCGGTGCATTGACCGGTATCTGCTTGTAATTCACCCCGAGACGGGCGCGATGTGCGTCTGCATAGGCGAACGACCGTGCCAGAAGCATCTTGTCAGGCGAAAGCCCCGTGCCCGGCACGTAGTTGTTCGGCTCGAATGCCACCTGCTCGATCTGTGCGAAGAAGTCGGTCGGATTACGGTCGAGCGTGAGCTTTCCCACTTCGATCAGCGGATATTCGCTCTGCGACCAGACCTTGGTGAGATCGAACGGATTGATGCGATAGGTCTTGGCATCCTCATAGGGCATGATCTGCATCTTGAGCGTCCAGCTCGGATTTTCACCGCGCTTGATGGCTTCATAGAGATCACGACGATGGTAGTCGGGGTCGCTGCCAGCCAGCTTGTCGGCCTGGTCCTGTGTCAGGCACTTGATGCCCTGATCGGTCTTGAAGTGATATTTGACCCAGAAGCGCTCGCCTGCCTCGTTGACCCACATATAGGTATGGCTGGAGAAACCATCCATGTGACGCCAGCTCTCAGGAATACCGCGATCACCCATCAGCCATGTAACCTGATGCGCCGATTCAGGCGTAAGAGTCCAGAAATCCCACTGCATATCGTTATCGCGCAGACCATTATCGGCGCGGCGCTTTTGCGAGTGGATGAAATGCTGGAATTTCATCGGATCGCGCATGAAGAACACGGGGGTGTTGTTACCCACCATGTCAAAATTACCCTCATCGGTGTAGAATTTCAGCGCAAACCCACGAGGGTCGCGCAGCGTATCCGCACCACCAGATTCGATTGCCACTTCCGAAAATCGCGCAACAACCTCGGTTTTCTGTCCTTTCTGCAGGAATTTCGCCTTTGTGTAGGCGCTGACATCATGCGTGACCTCGAAATGACCGAACGCGCCACCGCCCTTTGCATGAGGCTGACGATCCGGGATCATCTCACGATTGAAGGTCGCCATCTGCTCGATCAGATAGTGATCGTGCAGCACAATCGGACCATCAGCACCGACGCTCAGAGAATACTCGGTACTGGCAACGGGGGCGCCGGCATCGGTCGTCGTGGGTTTGATATGGTCGTCAGACATGAGAAATCACTCCGGGATGTGCAGATAATACAGTCATAATGATTCCTGCACGCTGGGGTTCCCGGCAGTTCTTATTGAACTTTCTTATCAGATCCAGCGCCTCACAAACATCTCTTGTTATTTATAGATAAGAATTATTCTCATTAACGCATACGCCTGCATATTTTTTCTGACGCAGGCTCTTTTGGGGGCTCGTGTCATTTATGAAGTATACCGTGTTTATGATGATATTTACTACTTGAAATGAAAGGAAACGATAATTTCTTTTCAATATCACAATAATATATAGAAATTATATTTATCGTAGTTCCGTAATTCACAACGGACTATACGGATCATGACATATCTGGATATGCGCGCCGGAATTCTGTGCGCAACACTGACAGTAGCGTTTTTCCCGCTCACCCCATCCGCGGCACCACTAAAAGCCAAGCGCACCATTCCCGACAAGACAACAGCAGCAGCGAAACCCATAGCGCCGCACAAGGATGGACGAATCGAGTCCATTCTTGTGACGGCAGACCGTAAAACGCAAACGGCGCAGACAGTCCCCACCTCAATCAGTGTGGTAAGCGCCAAAACCTTGGAAAACCGGAACATTACTTCCGTTTTCGACCTGCAATATGTTACCCCGTCGTTGCAGATCCAGCCCTCCTACGGCAGCGGACAATTCACCTACACCATTCGCGGCGTCGGGTTCAGCGGGTATTCGAGCAACAACTCCCCGACAGTCGGCATCTACGTCGATGAGGTCTCCAATCCCGTTCCACTTGGAACCAATGGGCAGATGTTCGACATGGCGCGCGTAGAAGTTCTGAGAGGCCCTCAAGGAACGCTCTATGGACGCAACACGACGGGCGGTGCGATCAATTATATCACAAATCGGCCAACCGACAGTTTCCAGGCAGGAATTGCGGCGCAGGACGGGCGTTTCAATGCCGCAACCGTAGATGGTTATATTTCCGGACCGATCAACGAGAAGCTAAGCGTCCGACTGGCCGGTCAGACACAGCAAGGCGGCGCATGGCAGTACAATCCAGAAAAACGAGAATGGCTTGGCGACGCCAATCGTGGGGCAGCCCGTCTCCTCATGGATTTTCATCCGGACGAAAGTTGGCAAATCCTTTTCAATTTGCATGGTAATCGCGATCGCTCCGATGGAACAGGCGTCCATCCTTGGTCGCCTATCACTGCACTGAGCACAACCAATCCGATCCCGGTTTCACCCGACCGTTACCAGACCTTATGGGGGACATCACAGTCCTTCGCCGACCAGATAGGCATTACACCGGGTGCTACGCCCTACAGCCATCTCGATATGGGCGGGCTTAATTTCAGAGTGCAAAAGAAGCTGCGCAGGATCACACTCGTGAACCTGACGAGCTTCGATAACATGAAACGCAACGAATATAACAATTTCGACGGATCATCGAAGGCGATCGCCGACGTTTCATTCAGGACACGTGCCAATGTCGTATCGGAGGAATTCCGCGTCTCTTCGAACAGCAAGAGCCGCCTCGAATGGATCGGCGGTGTTTTCTATGGCTATCAGTGGCTCAACGACCGCTATCAGTCCGGCTTTGTCGATCTCAACAAGACCAATGGCGATGTACGCTATTCTCAGGTCGTGAATACGATCAGCGGTTTCGGTCAGGCCACCTATCACGTCACACATGCTTTCCAAATTGTGGGAGGGGTTCGCATCGAGCATGAAAAACGTGACCTGAATAACCTCTATGCGCATTACATCGTCAATAATATTGTAACCAACCCAAACAATATCGTTGACAAGCGCAGCCTGTCCTACACGCTTCCGTCTGCGCGTTTTATCCTGCAATACACACCGTTTTCTCGCGATATGCTTTATTTTACCTTCAGTAAAGGCATAAAATCGGGCGGCTACACTGTTTACAACACCAGCAACGCTCGTGATATGTCGACGCCGTTCAAGCCTGAGAATCTCTATGCTTTCGAACTTGGCAACAAGCTTGTGTTGCCAGAGTACAATCTGAAGATCAACGCAGATTTTTTCTACTACGATTATTTCAACCGTCAGGTTCAATCGCAGACCGTGAGTCCGATCAGCGGTGCAATCGGCGTTTATGTGAATGCACCCAGATCACACGAATACGGCGGCGAATATGAGGTCGAGTGGTCGCCGATCGAAAGATTACGCATCGCTCAATCCGGCGCTTATGTTACTGGCGCCTACGACAAATTCAGCACGATCACCAAGGTCGTCAAGGTGGATGGACTTTGGCAGGGCATCATGAGCGATGCCGCTGGACAGAAAATCTCGGTACCGAGTTTCACGGCCAATGGGTCAGTCGATTATACATGGCGCCTCGGGCGTTACGACCTGACGGGAGGGCTCGATTACAGCCTACGGACCTCGCTACGCTTTCTAACCCCTATCAACGATCTGGCTGGATATACTTTATGGGGTGGCTACATCGCCTTCGCGCCACGCAAGGGTCATTGGAAGGTCGAGGCGATCGGACGAAACATCACAGACAAACAATATGATGTGACACGCGGGCGCTTCATCAGTGGTGATAATATTGCACTTGCAGGTATGCCCGCCACTTGGCTCCTGCGCGTTCGAGGCGATTTGTGACCTTCCCACTCCGTGAGGGGACCCGCCGCCCTCTCATATCCAGACACCCGTTTTCTCGCCCGGTCGGGGCAAAACAAAAGGCGCGACTCATGCTCCTTCCAAGACGTACCGCTCTAGGCCTCGGTGCCTCGCTCTGCATAGCCAAACCCTCTCTGGTGCGGGCAACAAGCCTAGACCAGGGCACCTCATGTTTTCCATTCGGGGTCGCGAGCGGCGACCCCGATACCGATAGCGTCGTGATCTGGACGCGCCTTGGTACACTGCCGCTCGTATTTGGAGCGGAACCCGATCTTCCTGAGGCGGTACCGGTGATCTGGGAAATCGCACTCAATCCCGACATGACCGGTCTCGTAGCCTCAGGTCATACGATTGCACGAAAAGAGGCTGGCTATTCCATTCATGTCGTGCCTCGCCTGCCGGCGGCTGGCCGTCCCTACTGGTACCGCTTTCTTGCCCGTGGCTGTGCGTCACCGGTCGGACGGACCGTATCCCTACCGCGACGTTCGCAACGCATCGACTCGCTGAGACTAGGAATTGCCTCATGTGCGCATTACGAGTTCGGCTATTACGCTGCCTATGATCGTATGGCAGATGACAGACCAGATCTCGTCGCCTTCCTGGGCGACTACATCTATGAACACAACGCGCCCCCAAGACGCCTGCATGAAGCGATACGCGCTTATGGCGCGCCCCTTGCCTACAGCCTTGCCGATTATCGCTGGCGTTATGCTATACAGAAAACCGATACCGCCCTCCAGCGCGCGCACCGCGTAGCGCCGTGGCTCTGCATATGGGACGACCACGAAGTCGAAGACGATTATTCAGGGCTTTTTTCCGCAGCCAAGAATGAAACACAGCCGGCCTTTGCCGCTCGACGCGCGGCAGCCTATCAAGCCTGGTTCGAAAACATGCCTGTACGCCCGGAGCTACGACGCAACAGAAATGTCTATCAGCTCTATCGACGCCTTTATTATGGCGATCTTGCTTCGATCGATCTACTGGATGGCCGCCAATACCGTTCGCAGCAGCCCTGTCCGACCGGTAAATATGGCGGCGAAGGACATATGGAGGCCGATAGCTGTCGGGACCTCTTCGATCCAGGACGCAGTTTTCTCGGACGCGATCAGGAATTATGGCTGCATCGTCAACTTAAAGAACATCATACGCTCTGGACGATCCTAGCTCAGGATCTGATGGTCGCGTCGCTCCGCGCGCCAGATCATGAACCCGGCCATTATCGATACTGGACCGATAGCTGGGATGGATTTCAAAGTGCGCGCAACAGATTGATGGATTTGCTTGCTGACACAAAGGCACCATCACCGGTTATCTTTAGTGGGGATTATCATGCGCATTTTGCAAGCGAGATCCGACAGAGGGCACATGACCCACGCTCTCCTGTCATCGCGACAGAATTTCTGGGTACATCCATTACATCGCCAGGGCCGTCATTCGAAGCGATTACCTCCGTCCTGCCACTCAATCCCGACATCCATTATTATGACAGTCGACAACGAGGCTACATACTGGCCGATTTCAGACGCGACAGAGCTGAAATCGCTCTGAAAGGTCTCGATAACGTGCGCGATCCTTTGAGTGCCGTGCAGGATATGGCTCGATTCATCATCAAGCATGGTGAAATGAAACTGGTCAAAGGCTAGAGGAAAGGCCTGCCTGTCAGAGCGTGAAAGACGCGGCGAAGCGTTCGAGCGCGCGATCGCTCTGGCCGCCTTCCGCCCAGGATTCCAGTCCGATAACACCGCGATAATCAAGGCGCTGCAGCGCGCGGGCTATTGCAGGATAGTTTATTTCACCCGTTCCCGGCTCGCAGCGGCCGGGAACATCGGCCACCTGAATTTCACCGATATAAGGCATGGCGCGCTCGATCAGGGCAATCAGATTCCCCTCCCCGATCTGTGCGTGGTAAAGATCGAGCATCAGACGCAGGGATGGATGATCGACCGAGCGCACGAGCGCCAGACACTCCTCCGCACGGCCGAATGGAACACCGGGATGATCGACCGAGGCGTTCAGGTTTTCCAGAACGAACGTCACGCCGTGTCTGGCACCCAGTTCGGCCAGACGACACAGGGTATCGCGTGCTTTAAGCCACATCTCACCGGTGGCGCCCGTCACGCAGGGCTTGACCGGCAATCCCTGTGGGTCGAGACCGGTCCCGTGTAGGTTGAGTCTGGGTGCGCCCAACTCTTGCGCTGCCCGTATGGACAAGGCGGCACTGTGCAGCATCTCCTGCGCACCGGCATCATCGGCAAGCGTGCCGCTGACATAACCGGTCATGGACGAGAATTCCGCGCCCGTTGCGGCAAGACGCTTGAGATCGTGCCGCGTCCAGTCCCAGATTTCGACCAGAAATCCTTCGCGTGCAATATGCCTGACACGCTCGACCATAGGCATGTCGAGAAACTGCATTTCAGCACAGACAGCCAGAGGAAAAGCCGGCCGGTTTGTGCCGACTGCCGCCTCCTGTTCTGAAGGAGTGCAGGATCTGGAATGGGTCTCGGGGGCCATACGGGTCACTCCACCGGCATCGAAGGCCTATAGTTCTCCGGTCAGAAACTGCGCCCGCCCATGTCCGAACGACCAATGGGCATCGTTGTTCTCGACAACGGAAATCATGACATCGGAGGGCGCCATATTACAGATCTTCTGAAGTCTGTCTGTCAGATTTTTATAAAACTCTTCGTTTTTCTTGTCACCACGCGGTCTGGTGAACATTTGCAGAAGTAATACCTTGTCCGTCCTCGGTATATCCAGACCCGTATCCTCGACAATGAGATGCGTCTTTTTATGCTCCGAGACAATCTGGTAGCGATCGCCACGAGGCACCTCGAAGGTTTCGAGCATAGCCTCATGAGCGGCGTCGAGCATGGCCTTGATATCGCTTTCGCTTCGGCCTTCGACGACATGAAAATGCAGGAGCGGCATTGTTTTTCCTTCACCTTCGATAGTAGCCCTGTCCAGGGCCTTCATGCCCCACTGTCACAAGGCAGCTTTCTCGATATCAGCTGTCACAGCGTCAGCCAGGCTCTATCCTTGTGAGACATCACAGCGGCATCGATCAGACGCTGCACCTCCCACGCCTCGCGAAAATCGGGACTGGCGGGCTCATCGCGGTCGATTGCCCTGATGAACTCGGCCATTTCTATGGTCTTGAGATCGTTGAAACCCAGATGATGCCCGCCCGCCACGCAGAAAGCGCCATAGGGCGGATGCTGTGGTCCTGATTCGATCAGACGGAATCCGCTCGAACGCGGATCTTCTCCAG
>CAJQZM010042364.1:0-31576 GCA_907164665.1 Colias nastes | reverse complement strand
AAATTTGCCGCCTTTTACTGGGTTCAGCTTTGGCTGGCCAGACTCTACATACAATACGTGAAAGAAATACAAAAAGTGTGTGGATGAGGCATTATTTCATCTAGGGTCAATGAGGTGACCATAGACAGCACTACACTAAACTTCAAAGTTCTTTTTGACAACCTTTTCTTTCTGACCCAGACAAGATGGGTGAGTAGTATGTTTATTGTGAAATTTTATCGAATAATATCTTCTCAGTGATAATTTCATTTACTTAATCGTACTGAATATTGTGTGCATTACCCTCGGGTTAAATTGTATTTGTTATTATTTTCTGTGTTAGGATTGAAACCTAATTGTGAAGTGATTCGGTCTATTTGTATATCATAACTTGGACACCGCTGAAATCGGATCTTAATTATTGTTACTGTGTAGGTATCAGCCGCGATCACTGGCATAAAAGGCGAGCTACGGGCGGTAAACGCGCCCCAATCCGCAAGAAGAGGAAGTACGAGTTAGGTCGCCCGGCTGCAAACACCAAAGTAAGAACGTGTACTTATAACCTCTTTATATTGACTTGACTATGTTTATTTCTGTTTAACTTATGATCTATTTTCTTCTTCCAGCTTGGACCTCAACGTATCCACTTGGTGCGTTCTCGTGGTGGAAATACCAAGTATCGTGCTTTACGTCTTGACACTGGAAACTTCGCTTGGGGTTCCGAATGTAAGTAAAATCTAGAAATGGTTTTGTTTATCTATATGTATTAAAATTTTAAATGAAAATAATAAAAACTTAATCAGGTTTTCTTATTTCCAATTAAAAATGATTGTTATGTTTAATATATTTCAGGTGCCACTCGCAAGACCCGTATCATTGATGTAGTATACAACGCATCTAACAATGAGTTGGTGCGTACAAAGACCCTGGTCAAGAACGCAATTGTGGTGGTTGATGCAACACCCTTCAGGCAGTGGTATGAATCCCACTACCTTCTCCCTCTTGGTAGAAAGAAGGGTGCCAAGTTGGTAAGTAGTGTTTCTATTTGTCATATGTAACAAGTTAATAATATTAAAATCTATTAGATTTATAACTTATTGTAAATTGTAAATTGTTTTTCATTCTTTAATTTGTCACACATTCTTTAGTTTGAATATATGTATTTGCAAGCTTGAAGAAATACAACAGAATTTTCATTTGGTAGTTCATTTTGGGGTGTAGAAAACTTAGGACCACTTCCTATAAACTTGTTTTTAAATTATTATGTTTTCTACAGATTCGGAATTATCTGGATCTTATTTTATATTTTTCATACATTTTTTTTATTATTGGACATTATTGTTTTTACTTTTTGCATAGATCCAATAACTATTGATTTTAACCATACTTTATTTGCAAAGTACTAAACATACCATAATCATCAATCATATTTTAATTTGTCCTCTCATCTTCTACTTAAGTAATAATTTTAAAAAGTGAAAATTCAAAATTGTGATGTGAACATTTCCTAAGGCTATGCAATTGGAATAAATATGAAATATAACTAAATATCATAATTATTTTGTAAGACATGTTTAAAGTCTAATTTACAAAGCAAAAATAAATCCATTTAACCCGGCGTCATTGTGGTAGAAAACAGATACGCGAACGTTGAGGTGGGTCAATATTACCCATATATTTTATAGTTGTTATTTTTAAACTTTTTGAGAAAATTAGTATTCTGTGTTATTATTATAGGTTATAGGTATTCTGGTTTTGATAATATAAAATAAAAATAATAATTAACCAACGTTTTATTCACTTTAATCAACTTTGACATAAACTCATAAAAATAGGAACAAAATATAGACCTCTTACGTTTTGATGTCATTCCTACGCTAATAACCAGTAATTTTGGTTACAAATAGCATTTTTATAAACTTAAGTCTAATATATTAGAAAAAAACTTTAACAAAGCTAATTAGAATCTACGTTGTAAATGAAATCAATACAGAAAGCCATGATGCGTTCAGGACAAATAAATTTAGGGCAAGCTTGACAAAAATGTTTTGTTTTACTATTTTTATTTCCGGACACACTTAACATCTTTTGCGGGAATTGCAGGTGGCTCCTCTGATGATCCACCAATAAATTCTCTGATTCTTTTGCCCATTTGTCATTGCTATCGATCAATTCCTGGCGAATTTTCAAATGTTCTAAGACCAGAGCAAGACCTAAGTTTTTCAAAAAATTACGTCGCTTATCGTTTGGTTTGTTTTTATTTATGCGACGTATTATAAGCGCATTAATTCCTGTGTGTCCAACATGGCATAAAAATTGTCAGGGGCCACCTTTTGGAGTTACGACACATCATATGAGGCGCAAAGTTCATCAGCGACGTCAACCCCATATTTAGTTTTATTGTAAAAGGTATTGAATTCGGGTTTTCGCTATTCTCCGCTTGAAACACACTCTGCACTCTAACATGATCCTCTTCTTCTACTTCATCATCATAATAAGGTAAGTCTGAGTCAGACAAGAGTCTAAACCCGCCATGATACGTGATATTTTCTATTCTATCCGTTTATAGTACCTATTTTATAATAAGTACCTGTTGGACAAACAAAAACATTTAATTCACCGAAACAAGCAAAAAAATGTTTGCAGACACCAAGAAATCATACACAACAGAAAAAATTGATAACTTAGCCATGGCGCGAAATTGTTACATCAATTGTGAGGATGGGTCATATTTACCTTTTTCGAAAATACACGCGTGTAGCTCCCAGTACACTCGACGTAGAAAGGATTTCACTTCCAAAACGTTTAATGTACATTATTAGCTCCAGCTACTACAAAGAACAGCACAATCGTGCACGTAATTACAAAGATATTGTAAATTATAAACAAGCCGGGTCATTTTGACCCAACCTCAATGACGCCGGGTTAAAAAAACATTTATGATCATGATGATAACATTTTGCGTGTCAAATGATGTTCAGTGATTTGACTAAAGGTACCTGAAACACATGCATTTTTTAACAATTACTATTGTGAATTCAAGTTTAATAAATACAATTTAGTAACTTATATTGTATTTAACAAAATTCCAGACTGAAGCTGAAGAAGCCATCATCAACAAGAAGAGAAGTAAAAAGACAGCAAAGAAGTACTTGTCAAGGCAGCGCCTTTCCAAAGTTGAAGCTGCTTTAGAAGAGCAATTCCACACTGGACGTTTATTAGGTAAGATCTTATAGCTTATCAATTATGTAGAAATGTCTGTGTGGATTTTTTTTTTAATTTGTAATTGTATATTTCGATAAGTTAAGAAAATATATATTAACTTATCAAAAGAAAAAATAAAGGTTCTATTAAGTGATGAAATCGAGAAGTTTTGAAGTTGCGTCATGGATGGGTACCGTTTTGGGAACTGTCCAGCAACTGAATGATTTTTACTGTCATAGTTACTCTGATAAATTTTTTCAAACATTTTTTTATATAGCAGTTTTAACTGTTTACTAAAATGTCATGTTTGTTTTGCAGCATGCGTTGCGAGTCGGCCAGGCCAATGCGGACGGGCTGATGGTTACGTGCTTGAGGGCAAGGAACTTGAGTTCTACTTGAGAAAGATCAAATCTAAGAGAGCTAAGTGAGAAGTGTAATTAAATAATGTAAAAACAATTTCTTTTGTTTCATTTAATTCTGTAGTGTAGTTATTTTGATAAGACTGGAAGCAAATATTGTTGATTTCCATAAAACTATAATCTTCATGTTGCCATATTTTTTAGATAGATGATTGGCAGTATAAATACGCTGCTAAAATAAACTATTCTTCAGTTTATACATAGGAATAATGCAATTGAAATGAGGTAGTTAATTTTGAAATTAATGTGTAATAATATAAAATATTGCACATGTTAGTACCCATGTATTATAATTTGTTACACAGCTTATCTGGATATGTTCTGTTATGTCATGTGTCGGTTAAATAAATAAATAAATTTACAAACAATATATGAAAATATACAGTGTAAAAATAAGCTTTCAGGGACATTAGCAAATAGTGAAAGCATCCATATTATTTTTGATATAGAAACACTTAGTTTCTCTTTACTACTAACTTTAAAAATTATACAGAAGAGGATGTAAAGAAAATTATTTATGCTTTCTGATCTGTAGTAATGTACACATAGGTACACAACTAAAAGGAATGAATAAAATGATTGATTTGAATTCACAAAGAACTATGCTTATTTTACGTATAACAACAATATTTTATCAAAATCAACATCCCTACTAATATTATAAATGGGAAAGTAACTCTGTCTGTCTGTCTGTTACGCTTTCCCGCTTAAACTTTCAACCGTATTTTGATGAAATTTGGCACAGACAATATTTAGACCCTGAGAAAGAACATAGGCTACCTTTTATTGCGAAATATGTACCACGGGCGAAGCCGGGGCGGACCGCTAGTAATATCTATAAGATAGTGGGCAGTGGCAGAAATCCTTACTAAACTTTGATATATATCTTTACTATGTAACTATGATTACTGGAGTAAAAAATAAAACTACCGAATTTATTTTCAAACGATTTATAATATTCTAGTATTTAGTGGATCTACCATTTTGCCAGCCATCAAGGCCACTTGTATACTGGAATCCATAACAAAATATAAAAAGGGATATGTAGCCGAGAATAGCACTGGATTCCTCTTTGACACGTATCCTGAAAGAAAGTTATATGTTACAAAACAATTCTTAAATAAATGATAAGAACCTATAAAAAAAGTTAAAAGCCCTCTGGACCCTTAAAAATCCTTAAAAGCATTTACTACTAGTAGCGTTTAGCTACTATTATGTATTCTGTACCACTAGCTGACCCGACAGACGTTGACCAGCGTTGACCCAACTTCGCGCAAATTGTCAAACCCGTGAAGTTTAAATGAAGTTGAAATTGGTCGAACGCGTGATGTCGTGACCAAGGTAAATAGGGATTAATATTTATATATAGAAAGATATAATATTGTGTATAAAAAAATGAAAGTAGTAAATAAATTATGTATACATATTATGTAGGTAGGTAACGACTTATTCATTTTTAATATAAATTGACGTTATGTAGCAAAACTGCGTCCTTGATATGCAAATGCGCCGGACCGTTAAAATTAAAACAAAATAGCAGAATTATTTGTGGTGACAGGAAACAATTACATCGTAATTTTTCCCCAGTTTTGCTCATTTATGTAATTGAAAAGTTGCTGTATCGAGGAATCATTATTCCAATCTCGATTAGGTATTCAATTCCGGTAATGGCGTTTGTGCAACAGGCCATTTTCCTAATTGTCGATGCCTACGCAGATCAGCTCGGCGCGGGCGCATCAATAGATTCAAATGCGCGTGTCGCCGTGTTGCGAAATCACTACTCATAGACAATGGAAATTGTCCTCTCATGCTTTGGCACCACAAATTCGCACTCTTTTGGTAATATGTAATCATTAAGTTAATCCTACACCGGAAAATAAGGTCGAAGCAAAAATTTCAATCTGTGTAATGCGTATGCATATGACAGAACTAATTGCCGTACTTGCGACATTGGCACGTTCTCGTAGGTGATGATAATATCACTCACATAATATGTCAATTGCTCAAAATTTTAAATTATTTTCATAATACCTACATGTTTGGAAATTTTTTATTTATGTATCGATAGTGGCTGTTTCATAATCGATTATAAAAAATAAATAGGTAATGATAATTGATTACTATCCACATAAATGGATAAAACTGCATTATTAAATAGTAAGTACTGGCCCGGATTGACTCGGGATTAAAAAATAACCTGTTATTTGGTAAACATAGAGCTTTATTTTTTAATTGATGCAGCATTTTCTGAGTGAAACCATAACAAACAAAAAATCAAATCTTTCCTCTTTAAAATGTTGGTTTAGATTTTCCTGTTTAGCAATGTATAATCATGTTTTTTATCGATATGTGATTCGCCACAGGGCTGAGCGTGTGAACTGTGAACGGTTTCAAGGATGTGCGGTCATTAGCGCATGACTTCGTCTTGTTCAAAGCTCGCCACAACCACACCTGTTACAATTAAATGGATCAACACCGTGACCACAGTGCATTCTCAGCCCTTTGTAAAACAACCTATAGGTACCTATTTTATTATTTTTCAAACATAGTTAGGTACATCAAAATAACGAAAAGTTCTTTCGAAGTAGTTAACAATATGAATTACACAATTTCGATGAAAAAAATGCCGAAAAATTACCAGTGTCTGATTTAAATTATTGACAGCAAAACACACTCATCACTCGTTTTGCTAAACAATTTCTGCATATTTTAAAACAGAAGAATCTAGCGTTATAAATAACCAAATTTTACGTCGAGGATACCTTTAATACAATTGGAATGCTTACTCTTAGCATCATCTGGTTGATATTTTCGTATGGTAACGGACACCGCCTGCTCTATGCTGCGCACATACACACCCGGCTGGGACGTCATTGGCGTGAAGTCTCTCTGTCGTGGCTCGAACACATCTCGAACCCCTAGCTGAAAGGAACGGTAGGAAAGCATTACAAAGCTTTTCACATATTATGTATTTAAAATTTGGATAAAAAAGTCATTGATGATGTGAGGTGAACCGTGAAGATGATATTTTGTCTTCTAAAACTCATTCTATGCCTACTTTTAATTTAATTAACGTGAGCACATTATAAGTACCTAAGATTTTCTGCATAATTTTTTAAGGCTTTTTGATTTTCTGCATAATTTTTTAGGGTTTTTTCTTATCTCAGTAACCTAACTAGTATTGAGACAATAAATGCGTTCCCTAAATAAATCAACGCAAATTAGAGCGAATAAGAGTAAATTAATACTCATTTCATTCAGATCTCTATGATTGTAGAGATATAAATCTCGTTTAATTGTATGGTAATTACATACAATTTGTTACGATTTTGTGGAAATGTCACGGAGAATGATTATAAATTATATTATTGCCTCATCAGTTAAAATTGGGTCAATTTTTTAATTAGAAACCTAGGCTAAAATGTAAGTAGTTAAGTATCCATATTAAATTAGGTACCTATAACGTTTATACCTATCTAACATTAAGAAACAATAGGTATTTGGCAGCGATGAATCATCTTCGCAGCCAAATAAAAAAAAGTGAATTCTCGAATAAAGGTAATAATATAGTTTCAATATCCTCTTTTGCATAACCTTTATAGATTGTTTTTTATAGGTGGATGTACCATTAAGTATATGGGGCAAAACGATTCAAGCAAACTAGTTTGAAGAGCCATGATGATATTTAGAATTTAGATAATAATATGAATATGCAAGTAACTTCAATTAATTTTAAATGAAAGACATACCTACTAAACGGTTTCGAAAAAGAATACGCTCATAATAGATGCTTTTATAGATGTATAATAATCCATATTAATATTTCATTATGTGTCCTAATTTGTTAATGATAAACGCCTTAGATATAATAATGACATGATAAAGTGTATTCTTACTTTTTGCAAATCTGTGGTTAAGGTAACATGACCCTTCACCGTAAAGCTCGGTACTACGGCCCTCACACGGCGAGGTCTCAGCGCCGCGTACACATCAGAGAGGTCTGATTCCCGAGCCATTCGTGCTAACAGTCTTTCCAACTCCCCTTTGCCTGCTCTAACTGGTAATACGACCAATAAATAATATCGCTCACTGTCCAGAGGTAACCGAAGTGCAGATGCTTCTAAATGAGGTAGATACGCATGCTCCAAAACTGTATCATAATGCATGTATGAAACCTGTGACAAAATAATTTAAAAATGAATGGATTTTGAAAGAATAACAAACTAAGTTGTATTAAGATCTTATAATACAGTCTATTATTACCTGAATATTTCGAAGCCCGTTCACCATAAACATAGAATCAGTATTATAACCTTCCGTATCAGGGAGATCAGGACCTATATTAAAGGATCTATAAACCACATAGTCATCGATGTTTGGCGGACTGGTAAAGATGAAGTCTACGATTGATTTTTTCCGACGCTCAAGTATTTCTAATGTTGAATTGTTGAGTGTTGCTGTGGTGGATTCAAGCGTCGTCATCTCGTCCATTGATTGTGTTTCAGTCATGGTTGAAGCTGTGCTTTCCATATCTGTTGTTAGCGTCGAACTCGTATCTAAACTGGTCGTTGAATCCGATGACATGATGGTTGTTTGAGTAGACAGAATTTCAACATCCTTATTCAATAACATTTCGTCCGTTGTAGATATAGTTGACATTGTAGTTAAAGGATCCGTCGTCGGTGCAGATGTCGTTACGGTACTCATATTTAATTCAGAAGAAGAAACTTGTGTTGTTGTTTCAGTAGTTTCCATTTGCGGAGTATTTGTTATTTCTGAAGTTGATTCTGAGTTTGCTGCTGATGCCATGGTAGGCGATTGAGAATCTGTTCCATTTATCATTTCAAAGTTCGTGGCTATTGTTGTTTCTTCCTTGGCAGATATAGTAGGCTGAGCTGTAGAAGTTTGCTCCGATGTTATTTCCTGATCGTTTTCAGTAACACCATTTGAAGCAAGAGAATCTGTAGCAGTAGTAGTTGCGTTTAAACTATCCGTGGTATTAACTTCTGGTGGTGTTGGCAATGGGTCACTTTGCAAATCAAAACCATAAAACCTTAAAATTTTTCGATAGCTGTCGCTGAAAGTCACATTCTCGTTATTAAGTGCTAGACCAGCTAAAAATCCTTCTTCTGGAACGAAATAAGTCTGAAAATTTTAGCAAACAGCTTTTAAAAATTAATTATATTTATCTTTCAAATAACTATCTTTACATTTTTTGTTACAAAACAATATAATTATTAGTTATTTGGCTCTCAAACAATTTAATGGTTCTAAGCTATTGTTTCGACTAAATACCTACCTAGATAATCTATCTCTTCTCTATCTTTCTCCATATCTGATGTATACAATATACATATTATAAAATTCTCGTGTCACAATGTAAGTTACCATAGTTACTCCTCCGAAACGGCTGGACCGATTCTCATGAAATTTTGCATGGCAATTGGATAGTTCTGAGAATCGGCCAACATTTTTCATACTCCTAAGTGACAAGAGTACAGTAGAACAACGTTTGCCGAGACAGCTAGTAAGTTATAAAAAATGGACAGGCCTTTATTTAAATCAAAATGGGTTGCACACTAAAAGTTTTTGAGTTTCTAATTGTATTTAGTACATACTAACCTTCAAAGTACGATGTATATCCCTGAAGCCTATCCTCATAATATTTCTATTCCATGGCAATTGCATGCTGCGTTGAATTTGATACGAAGACTCACCATCAACACCTTCGTATAAAGCTACTAAAATGCCCATAAGACCGTAGGGCGAAAATGCAATGTTATTATCATTTAAAAAATTATGTTCAGCTAAAACTTTTAATCCAAACTCATTGGTAACGTCCACCATATGTGCAAGGGGAGTTCTTTTAGTGTCCCAAAACTTTACTTCTATAGGTACTCCATGTTCCGAAACCGCAATGGGAGAGAAAGTGTCGATATAAGCGTAAACACAAAACAATCGCGGTATTATGCCAAAAGTGGCGGCGACGCTAATGCGTCCGCTCCAGTTCATTGTGAGCGCAAATCTGTCCGCGCTTCGATGAATAAGGCTGCTATACTTGGAGGCTTCTTTGCCTGTAATTAGCATTAACTCCGGCCATACGGTGAATGCCCTCTAGGTGTAAGTCATATATAGCTTTACGTAAAAGCTTTTTCGTCGGGGAGGGTCAATGCTATTTTGCAAAATTTACGATTAAAACAACAAGATAATATGTATTCAACATAGTACTTAGTAGTAGGTATATCACACTAAATAGTTCGTTTTTACAATATGTTACTTATATAAACGTTAACGACGCTGACTTAACTATATATTTTGTATTTTTTTAGTGAAACAATTAATATTAGGTACGATAATAAAAGTACAGTGAACCCGTACAATTATAATGAATTAAACAAACATAATAAGCATAGGTATATAAAATAAAAGTATTCTTTCTCAACTTTCTAGCCTGCGTTTAATCAGACGTAGACCTATTCTTTCCTCGATGGCTTTCGTAGTTGTGCTCTTCCTTTTTTTATAGTTAGGAAATCTTACATAGATACCACTGGCTCCCGGGAATAGAACCGTGGTTATGTCGTTTTCCTACCGACTAAAACCCCACTCTGTTCCATCGCGCTGCTTTGAACGGAACTGTGGGAACGGACGACTCGACCGCGTGTACCCCCAGGCCCCAGCAGATAAACGTTTCTAGGCCCACCACTAGAACCCTAGAACGAGGGCTTACGCCGCCCGCGCCAACGCGCTGATGTTGGATTTTTTCCCGCTCTATCATCGGAGTACCCCCGAGCCCACGACCCCAACACCGTTGTGCTCTACCTAACTTATTTGCCAAAAGAAAAAACACTTTTTAATTATATCTAGTAAGGTACTATAGCAAAATAATTCACCTGAATTAATTCTTGTGAAAAAGGAAAAATTAATAAGCTTTCTATTGGTGAAAGCTTGGTGAAAGAATTTGCGAAACAATAACTCTATGTATAAAAATAAATCTAATATATATTGCAAATGAGTATAAAAGATTTTAAAGTCAGCAAAGTATCTGAGGCCTCTGTATAGGACGGTGCGAAGTTTATTTGCCCAAATCACAGAGCAAGTAATATAGGCCCAAATAATAAACATATAAAAGGTAGATAGAGATTAGGTACATCGCTTCATACTATAAAAAAATATACGTATATTTATATATATTAAAACTATGCAACGGATTTTTATGCGGTTTTTTTTATAATACTACAGTTATAGGTAGCTTAATTATAGTATAATTTATTAGGTATTAGACAAAATGGGTGAAGATTGAAGAAGCTAGATAAGGCCAGCGTTAATTGAAAATTACTAAGCACAAGAGCACAATACTATGATCAACCATGTATTGTTCTTATTTATTCTGCCATACTAATCACTTCTATGTGCCTACACCACACACCTTCCACACACACATAAATTATGGAGGTTCTCTCTACTTAATTTTATTTACGTATTTTAAACTTTATAAACGCACCTCTTGCCCATAAACTTATACTTCCACTGTTTTTCCTTGACCACCAGTTTGTCTGGAAGAGATCGCTGTCTTAGCGATAAGACCGCCTGTTGTGCTCAACTGTGTCTCTTTCTTTTATGTATTTACGTTTGTAATTTTTATTTCTTGGTGTACAATAAAGTGTTTTTGTATGGTTTTTGTTTGTTAATTCATAATCATAAATATATATATTTTTTTTAATTTTTAAAAAGTTTATGCCACTTTAAGCCATAGGGCATAGAGTATGAAACATAGAGTCTGGGCATAGAGTACTATTTAAATGTCAAAAGGTTATTGACAAGCTTCTATGGTTTGGAATTTGCCTTTTGGTCTACGCTTTTGGTAGATTTGAGCAATCAATATCTCGTATTCTGATTTCGGTTGATCGTCGTTTAGAATCACACGAAGATATTAAATATATTGGATTATTATTTGTAACAAGTATGCCCATAAATTAACCTGGCCTACGAATGTATCGAACATTATAGGAAACTAGCAACAGTAAATTTAAGGTTAGTTACATCTACGTATTAAGAATATTGAAACCATATTAAACCCAAAATGTTTGTTATCTTTTGTCAAAAATAGAATAAGTCTACGTATATCCACTCAAGTGCGGGAGCCATTTTGCAAAAATCGGGTCTTGTGCGAAACCGGCTCCCGGTGCCGCCGCAGTTGGGGTTTTTGGCGGTCCAATATTTTTTTAAAGTCGATTAACTCAGATTCCTATAACAATAGCACATTTCCAAGTATTTAAATTCATAGATAATAAAATAGTCTTTGCCTTGTCAAAACATGGTAACATTTAAATAAATAAAACAACTTGTAAGTCAAAGCAAATGTACCCTTGTAATTTTTGTTACATTTTGTCTGCTAATAAAAAATTAAAACAGCTGTTCAGTGAGATTTTAATATATATTGATCCTTTGTTACACTCTTCTTACGAGAAAATAAAAACATCATACCCTCCCATACATTTTTTTTACACATTCCCTGTTTATTTTTTTGTACAAAAAACTACCTACTCAATGTGTCATCAAAAGTGGGCCACTTAAATCATGTGGTTATGTTGTTATCTTGATTTATAGCTAGCCTGTTCTTTCCTTAACATGTCATATAAGTTAGAAAGAGGAAGGTTATTAGACCGTTTTATAAAGCGAACGCAAAACCCCTGACTGTGGATCGACCGGGAGCCGGTCGCAACGCACAAGCCCCTGAATGTGGATCGACCGGCTCCCGGTCGTCCCGCACTTGACTGGATATAACCAAATTTTATGTAATTGATGATGATTTAGAAAGAATTGGCGTTTCTTTTTTGACAATCGATGCTGTTTGCCTTTGACATGAATTCATACCTAGGTATATAGATTATCAATATTTTTGTTTGTTTATAGTATTGTTTAAAACCAATACATTTCAGTGATTTAAAGTGCCTTTATAATTTTGGGTAAGTAAAGATTTACTTAACACATTTATCATTTATTAGATCAGAATGGAATCTGAAGTTATCGGACTTTTTCAATGCATATTTGAGGTACCTAAATAACAAGAAATCATAATATTTTATCGTATAAGATTAAGAGTTGATGCTTAATTGGTTGTATTTGAATAATTTTAAATGCTTTCACTTATTTTATAATGCTCAAATATACAGAGGTTATAATGTCACAATTTAAAATTCTTCATATTGTTTACAAAAAGGGTTCATCCTTATTTATGATGAATGTAATATTAATTACTAAAAACCAACCTCAATTATAGTGAAGTATGAAAATTGCACGTAAGTATGCAGCTACTGTGTAAGTATCATTTGAACACTTCTATTTCAAAAGTTTTTATAGTTTAGACGTGGAGCCTGTTACCTTTATTTATTATTATTATTTGTTTCATTCCAGTTGTGTGTAAGGAACAGTGAAGATATTTTTAAGTAGTGAAAAATTGTTTATGACCGTCCTGAGGTCATAAACTAAAGTGTAGTGAATCAAGATGGAGCTCCCAGACTGCCCTCCTGGTGCAGAGGGATATCAAGATTCTGTAACTGAAGTACCCAAGAAACCAGACGTAGAAACATGCACTAAGGTAAATATAAATTTGAAATTATTTTCAATTGACATTTCATATTGGATTTAAACATTTATTAAATATTATCTAGATTAGCATTGAGTACATGATATTTTATTTTGAGTTTATTATCCTACATTATAAAGTAAATAAAAAAGTATAAATTTAACCAAGTCTATTTAAATTATTAAATTATATGATTACATAGATTGTGGTGGGAAAATTAATTCCTATTCTGAATAATTGATACCTAATTTTCTTGGGTTGATATTATTCCATTGTTCTTGTTCAATAGTGTATTTTTGTACATCTGAGTGTAAGTATAAGATTCTCACAATGGAATTCTGTTAATCAAAATGGTGATTTGAATAGAATAAAAAGTATTTATAGGAAATATTGAATTGAAGTTCTAGAATCTAGAAGGATATATAGGTTCTATGGATTGTAACTATAGATAGATATATAATATCATAATTATTTATAATATAAGGCACTAGAGTACTAATAGTAATTATTAGTTTAAGAATTTATAAATATTTCCTGCTTTCTATTGGGATTAAAAATATTATTTAGAAGGTTTTAATGAAAGCCAGAGATAACAGCTAAAAAAATGTGTGAAAAATGCTAATAAATAATTATTATTTAGATAATTTGCTTTTCAATTGCTAAAGCATAAGGAAACATTTTTCTTAATGTTATGGTACTTATTGATTATGGTACTGAACTAAAAACATTTAATTTGTCAAATTATAATTTTATTTTAATTTGTCAATTTAAACATTGTGAAGAATAGAAAAGAAAAAAAAACGTGAGGCGACGTGAGGTATTCCGACGGAATGAAATGTCAAATGATGCACAAGCTCTCAGCCACCCATATTCGGACAACTATTTAATAAATTAAATATCACATTATGTATATTTGTTAAAACAATGACATGACCAATTACTATTAACAAAAACATTATAAAAAGATACATATGGGGATATTCCATATTTTTTGGGAAAGTTGATATAAAATAAGACAAAAGTTTATAGAAACACATAATAACATTTTCAGGCACTGTGATGTACAGGTAAATTAGCTTGGAGAAATTTTTGCATATGTAGTGGTGTGTATATTACTCAGATCTTAGAGCGCGTTTCCACTATATCGTTCTGGCCTATACAAAAATGTTTCGATATCCTAACATTACTATTTAATTTTATACTTATTCCTAGCAACACTTTTGTTTTCAATAAAAACAAGTTTTTATTTGAAAGAAAATGGTTTTGACTTTATAAAAAAAATATATCATTCAATTTCACGTCCTTGAGCAAACGACAAGGCGACTACCGTGAAACAATAAAATATCGTGTCCATAATAATTTGTTTCATAATTAATATTTGACCATAATAATTACGAAACAAAACAAATAAATAAATCGTCACTTGATAGTGGAAAGTGGAAACACGCACAAAACCAGAATAAACCAGTTTACGCTGTCCGCAGGTGCCACGTGCAGACGTTTGGTATCGTTAGAACATAAAATTCAAAAATTATAATTATTACGTATAGACCGGGAGATATTGACACAAAATTTCGAGTCATTTGTAACAGGATGGCGGTTCTACAGGGGTCTTAGTACGCAATGACAAAAAGAAAAACGATGGTGTGAACACTGGTACCGGCGGCTTAGTCGCGTGGGCGTTAGTCGAACTCGTCGGAAAAATAGCGAAAGTCAAACGATTTGTAACACAAAAATTTTAGAATTTACCGACAGCCCATAAAAAAGAAGTAGGCGGTAGTGTCATGCCATACTTTTCCGGTGTGACTTACAGCCCGCCATACCGACGCGAATGTGTTGATTTAAAAAAAACAATTCAACCATTTGTACCAGGCTAACTTTTGCACAGGTAACCATCGTCGTGCAGCTATTTACGAAAATCGCCATGCCATACTTTTCGGACGATTCCAAATGGTCGCCATACCGCCGAAAATCTGCAAAAATTTTTTTTTTCGCCAAACTTTTTGTACCAGTATTGCATTTGGATTTTTGGAGAGTATTTGATAAAATGTGACCATTATTATATTTACCATACTTCTAGTAGGGGGAAAAAGTGCTGCCATACTTGAAAAATTAATTTAGTATTAATTTATATAAGTGAAGATTTCCACCACCTAGATCTTTGAAATTTTGTATTTATATTCGTTGAACCTCAAACTTACAGGAAAAATTAGTGCCATACTGTTACTAATCGTTCAAAATACGAATAAAATCTTACAATAAAAAAAAATCTTATACACATTCGCCACCTCCCACAGGTATGGCATTATCACACTTCTATTTATAATCATTCAGGAGTTGTTGAAAAAAAAAATTTAGGGTGGTACAAATGGTTCGGCGAAAAAAAAAAATTTGCAGATTTTCGGCGGTATGGCGACCATTTGAAATCGACCGAAAAGTATTGCATGGAGATTTTCGTAAATGGCTGCACGACGATGGTTACCTGTGCAAAAGTTAGCCTGGTACAAATGGTTGAATTGTTTTTTTTTAAATCAACACATTCGCGTCGGTATGGCGGGCTGTAAGTCACACCGGAAAAGTATGGCATGACACTATCGCCTACTTCTTTTTTATGGGCTATCGGTAAATTCTAAAATTTTTGTGTTACAAATTGTTTGACTTCGCTATTTTTCCGACGAGTTCGACTAACGCCCACGCGACTAAGCCGCCGGTACCAGCGTTCACACCATCGTTTTTCTTTTTGTCATTGCGTACTAAGACCCCTGTAGAACCGCCATCCTGTTACAAATGACTCGAAATTTTGTGTCAATATCTCCCGGTCTACACTACTACAAACGCAAAAATTTCTTCAAGCTAATTTACCTGTACCTCTTATAATATTTATTATTTCCCCTTTCACCAAATACATTCAATATGTAAAAGTTTAATATAAGTAAATTAATGAATATGGTTATAAATGTTATAACTGGTATTTTAATGACATGAAGGTAAAAAATTTGGGCCTGTTTACCCAAATCTTAATACAACAAAAGATCTTACAATAGTTAGGGAACAGCGCACAATAAGACCAGCAGCTTTTATAATGTTGCTCTTACCAAAAGTTATTTGTGTTATAAATTTATAATAATGTAGTATCCAACTAGAGAATCTGTAATGCACATTGAACTCATGATAGATACAGAATTAGGTTTTTATGACAAATATCTCCACAGAAATGTTATGTTTACTTTATTCTTCAATAGTACCAATAAAAACATTATTCGCAATTTCATATCCAATCCATATTAATCCTATCTATCCAATAACAGATATTATTTTAATACATATTATTAAAAGCTTATCATGCACAAAAACTGATTATTATTTATACAATACCTTTTCTGTTTGGTGATAACATTAAAGGCAATTGATTTTTTTTTCTTTTTCAATATCGTTTTAATAATACACTAAAGTTGTTTATATTTACTACACTGTTAAAAAAAAAACTAAAGAGGCACTGACGTCATAAAACTTGGATTAAAGTATGCAATCTGCATAGAGAATATTTAGAGATTTAACCAGGTGTTAATGGGCAAAAGTAGCAAAATGTTGATGAAATTGGCCTCAACTGAGAGTACTTGGATAGTCGGAACTAAAATTAAATATCTAAAATTAATTTATAAATTATCTTCATGTCTCCTTTGTTTGAGACTCATTAAAAATAAAAGAACAAAAAAAAAAACAACCTTCTAGTATGTATTAAAAAAAATATATATTATGACCACTAGATGTATGGATCAGATTACTATATTCAGGTCAAACTTATTGACATTATAGTGTAATGTGTGGTGTTATAACATCTTTATTTTTAAAACAAAAATCTTCGCACTGATTTTTATTATCGATTCCGTTTCGTGATTGTGATATTTTGTTTAAAACAGAACTAGCTGTTATTCTATTAAGGTAAGTCGGTATGTTTACAAAAAAAAGGGTTTTATGATTAAATAAATGGAAAAAAACAATTATTTGTGTATTTTATTTCCTTTGCCCCTCATATTATGACTGATGTTTACGTGCAATTCTGTTATATGATTATCGTTATTACGCTATTTTCTACGCGTTTAAAATCGAGACGTGATTATGACTTTATAAATATAATTTACAGGCTGAGCAGGAGTTTCTGGAACATCTGAACAGTTTGAAGATCAAGGTTGAAGATGACACGGTACGGTGCATGGTGGAGCGACGCGGGCGCGACATCTCGGGGAAATGGATCTACCTGTGCTTCCCTTGCGCAGCTGTATGCAGTGGAGAGAGCGTCTTACAGGTATATTTATAGTGATTTAAAACATCGATAATCCTGTATTAGATTTGTAGAATTGTAAAATATTTGTTTTGGATACCTTAGAATTCAAAACACATGTCATGATTGGAAGTCCTAAGTTATTGCAGTTGAGGATACAGCTAACCAAGTGGTTTGTAGTAAGAACTACTGAGGTTGATGTTCAGTGTTTTGTTCACATCCCACCACTCAATTTAGGTGGTAAATTTATAGTTAAATTATTTTCAACAGACACATATATCGGGGAAAAAGCACAAAACAAGGCTAGCAACTAGAAATATTTGGCCGCAAGCAATATTCAAAGAACATCCCTACCTTCTCAATGAAAGGGGAGCAAATACTAAACCTGGAGGTAAGTTCGAAGCCATTCCTTGATAAATATTCCATTCCTATTATTATAATGATTAATTTTTTGTGTCTATTCACCTTTTAAACCAATCGTTTTATTATATCCAATTTCAAACATAAGAATAATTACTGAAAGGATTAAAATAACTAATATAGGTACTAGTTTAATTTTCACAGTATAAGCTAAATTTGCTTTGATTTCAGCCATGTCGAATGTGCTCAAAAAAATGGCTGAAGAAGTGAATTTCCACAATGCTACAACAATTGAGGAAAAGTATAACTACTACAAGACTTTGCCATGTCACATTCAAGACATTTTAAACGAAACAAAGTAAGTTACTTCATTTATAAAGATTCTTGTACTATATCTTCTCTCAACGCTAATCGAATCTTTTTTATATGCTCTCCCAATGGCGTGCTAACTACGCCCAATTCGTTCAAAGGTGAAAGTGTATTTGTTTGTTTGTATTTATTTCCCGTAACAACCGAGTTATTTTACGACATGATTTTTGTGTCTGGAGATAGTTAGGAAGCTAGCGACCGATATACTACTTTTTACGACGGGCAAACATTTTGTTCCTAGGGAAATTTCCTTTGACCATGCAGTCGAAGCACCATAATGCAGAATAATTTCTCTTCAAAAATAGTTCTAAAACCTTTTTTTGGGTGGGACAAAGGCTTATATGGAAAAAGGAAAGATGTTTGTTGTGTTGGTTATTTACTATAAACTTGATTTTCAGAGCGCCTCTGTTAGGCATCGAGTATCTAGTGGAGCACCCTCCAGAGGAATCTCATCACGAGCCTTCGTACGTGTGCACTCTGTGCAATAAGCATGGACATCCCAGAACTATCGTCAACCATCTCACCTGTTTTTGGCATCGCCATACGTATCTTGTAAGTTTCTTCGTAAATTGGAGTGAACTAAAGAAATTTTGTTCGGCTATGTTGTTTCAGATAGATAAATCAATAAATAACATTTTCAAAGTTTAAGAAAATTAAAGATATCAAAACAACAACATAAAATCATGACACATTGGCAATGATGTAGCTTATGTACCAGAATTTCACATAAGCTGAACAAGTTTACTTTTTTTCGTCCGCGATATTTTTTTGACCTTATTATTTCGTCCGCGGGTTGCGCGGGAACCGCGCGGCACAACGTGACGTATATTGCATAAAGTTTATTTTTTTTTGACGTCATCGTTTACGTAATCTATCATATAGTCAATCATGAGTGATCTGTATATGCAAAACTATGAGTACACCGTCGTTGGAAAACCCTGTTTAAAAAATAAAATCAAATCATGAAAATACATATTTATTACTTGTGTACCAGTACAAAATGTGTTATTATGAATGTACATTCACCCAGGCGCACCACTTCCCGAAAGCGACAAACCTGCTGCAGCCGTACCGGCGCACGCACCGCGCGGGCTTCGCCATGACGCTCAGCCGCCTCGCGCACTGCATCGAGCACAAGTACGGCCGCATGAAGCCCGTGCACTGGCAGAAGGAGGAGTTCGAGAAGAACAAGTGAGTTTTATTGTAGTTCTAGTGTAGGTTAGTTAGTTTAAATGTATGGATGTGTAACCCCAAAGTATATCTTTTATCGATTCCTATGTAAATAGTGTAGGAGGAGTATGAGAAGAATTTGTGAGTGCAGTGTAGTATAATTGGTAATAATGTATGGATTGTAACTTAAATGAAATTTTATTACCATGAGAATTGTATAATTGTGAACTAATTAATATTTTTAATTGTCATGTATGATTACGTTCATTAATGGTGGGTACAGACTGGTGAAACGTAACATGCAATGTGTCATGCAATGAAAGAATTCACCGTACACATTACTGCAATGTATCATGAAAGGTAACACTTTGTAAAAATTTCTCATAGTTTAGACGTCTTGTGCGCGCGAAACGTGCATTTCACGCGCATGCTACGAGCAACAAGCCGCGCGCGGAGCGATCCGTGATTTGTCGGTTTTTCGAACGAACACAAAGGGGCAAGGAACACGAACGCGGGAGGTTCTTAGTGAATGCGCGTTAAGAGCTCGCTATGCGTCCACGCTTGCAGCGAACATGCAATGAAAGGCAGAATTACACATTTCATGTTACGTTTCACCAGTCTGTACCCACCTTAATAGTTTTGGGCACTTAGTTATTTTTTGGTCAGTCATGTTCTGAATTGTATCTACTCTAATGAGAAAATGATATCTCCTATTTTTTCAAATTTGTGCAACTAACTTAAGTTTAAACAAATAAATCGGTTTACATACTATTCTGGACTTGTGTATTGAATTTTAACTTTTCTAATTGATAAGGTTTAATTAATACAAATTTCTTTTTTTCAGAGACCAAATACTAAAATTGATATTCAAAGGCAAACATTATGCCGAGGTCGAGGACTGTACCTTTGAAGAAGTCGTTGACGTCGATTTACTAAAATCACTTGATGCAGGTAATTTATTCAGGAATAATATTTAACCAATACAATTTTTTATTAATATCATACATTATAAAAAGTTTTCTTCTTTATTATTTACGTTATAAAAAGAACTATACTGTTAATGGAGTGTTGATTTCGGAAAGGTCGTGGACAACCGGATACTGAAGAGCCATCTCCGCCGCGTGTTGCTGCGCCTACAAAACCACAATTTAAGGTCATTGAATTACGCTTATTATTTATAGCATGTAAAATCTTTTGTTCAAATTGAAGAAATTGAATTCTATCTTTATAGACATATTTAAATATGTATAGGGTATAGTTTACACGATGTTCGGCATCTATAAATGATTTTTATTTTTTGTTTATTATACAGCCTAAAGAAGCGGGTCGAAAGCGTGAGAATGTGTCAGTGGATTCCCTGTCGGACCTCAGCGAAGATGAGGAAGCGGCGAAGTTCGGGCGGTACAACAAAGCCAATAATAGGTGGGTCATTTGTTTTTATTTCCTTTCATTATTGAATGTAAAATACAAGCCGATTCGTGTCCATTTTTGGGCCAATTATAATGAAGTAAGTGAATTATTAAATAGTTCTTGTATTGAGTTTTATTAGTTTCATGTTAAATGTTACAATTATTTTAAATTACACAACCAAATACATTACAAAACAAACATATTTTAAACAACAAATTGAATATTTAAAATTATTTTATTAAAAAGGAACGCTATAGTTGATTCAAAAATCTCTTTTATCCATTACAAGCCGGCCCAGGCACAGTTGACAGATATATACTACGTACATACAGTTAGGAAACTAAGCCCCTGCGATGAAATTATGACATAAGCACTATTATAGCTATAGGGCTGTTACCTTTTTGATATTTAACCGACTTCAAAAATAAAGGAGGAGGTTATCAATTCGGCCTGTATATTTCTGTTTGCTTTTTTTTCACAGTTGATTTTGTGGTAATTTTGAGATAAAAACCCGTTAAAATAAAAAATGGTGTAGCCTAAATATGAATTTACAAGAAGAAACAATCCGAATTAATACACCTTGGTAAATACGTTTTTATCAGTGCTATATTTCGAAAGTTTGTTTTGTTATGGACGCCAAAGGCTTTTTAATGTACCTAAATTATTTATAACTAGCTTTCCACCCGCAGCTTCGCCCGCGCAGTCAAAGAAAAACCCGCATAGTTCCCGTTCCCGTGGGATTTCCGGGATAAAACCTATCCTATTTCCCGGGGTAAAAAGTAGCCTATGTCCTTTCTCGGGTATCAAAATATCTATATACCAAATTTCATGCAAATTGGTTCAGTAGTTAAGGCGTGATTGAGTAACAGACAGACAGAGTTACTTTCGCATAATATTAGTATAGATGCTTGATATTTGTATGATACATAATATATTCAATAATTATTTTAAACCAGAATTTACAATACTTGTATGTAGGACGTAGGTATACCTACTAAATTATTTTTAAAACGATAAATTAAATTAAATTAAAAAACACAAAATATGCAAAAATAAATTAAAATTATTATTATACGAGCATAGAACCTCCACCTTTTTGTTTTAGGATGAAAAAGAAAATAGTTTGACAGGCTTAGTGCTTGACAAAGTGGAGACGTCACGTATCGATAAAAATACAATAATAATTATAATATATCTATCTTTTTCTTCCCTAATATTTACGTAATTATGCACATAAATTTAAACAAGATTTTTTAAGGTTTCCATTTTTTAGATTTTTGTGCTCTTCTAGATTGCGTAAAAAATAGATGCGATCTTTAAACAGACTGGACTCCTAATAGTGACTATTTGTAGCTATCATTTTGGTGGAAATATGTCAACATAATTTAAAACTCATGCTGCCATATCTATAGAAATTAAAAAATAGTATCTTTTTAACTTGTAGTCAGATACGGTATTTACAAATATATTTATTGAAAGGGCTACAAACTGAAACAATCGATATTTATTTAATGTGAATTGACATCACTTTAAACTTTTTTCTATACTATGTATCTTTGTCATTCAAAATCTGTGGATGTGTCACCCGCTACTATCGATCCCCCTCAATACCCTCGTAAACACGCTTGATGGGGGGGGAGCCATTTCGAACATTTTGTATGAAGTTTCCTTACTGTATGTATCTGTATATTGTGGCCCAGGTCACGCCCGTATAGACGTTTCTTTTTGTAAGTTATTACAAAAGTTGGTTATCTTAAACTCAGCAGAGACAAATTCAGCAAATCGAAAAACATTAAAATTCGTTCAGGCGTTCTTGAGTTGTGTTATTAACACCACCATCTTTAATATTTAAAAAGGCTCTTTAAAAACATTTTTATCGTGATACTTATACATTTTTGAAAATCATTGAGAAAATAAATTGTTTGGTATTATTCATAATTGATAATGTTGACGATCTACGAAGTAATTGTAACTGATTTCAAACACCCGATTATTTCTGAACTTCAATCATTTTGACCAATGTTGTGAAATTAAAACAAAATCGCCCGCATTTTATAAAACTCATGCATACCAAGCAAAATTATATGTATTTTGTATTTTACCAATGAGTTATATTATTTGACCAATGTTATTATTTTTTTTAGTATAAATGTAATTTTATTTTGTCTTTAAGGCCGGGACATCGTTTCTCTCCTTATGGACGTCCAGATGCTCCAGTACCGGTTAAAAACCGTAAACCTGACCCCAATGCGAACAATGCACGAAATGAAAGGGTATTGTTATTTATTATTAAACAAAACATGTTAATAAAGTATCATATTAATTGTAAAAATCACATTTAAATTCCTGTATTTTGTCTTAAATTAATAGATGTATGAAATTATTAACTTAATAGAAAACTAAATTTTAAAAAAAAGGTAAATATTGTGGTTATCACAGAATAATGTAGTTAACATGAATTAGTATTTTTGAAAATCAATTGACCACATTTTTTAACTCATTCGTCTATCGAGATTTCGATTTTGATCGGCCACAACTATTATATATTTTATTTGAAATATAAAACAGAATCATAGAGAAAATAAGATAATAGAGAAAATAATAACTATTCTTATTTATTAACGTATTATTTCTTTTTATATCAGCGGAGCCGTACTGGAAATTACGAGTTCAAAGTGAAGAAAGCTAAGGAGCAGCGTGTCGCAGCGGAGGCTACTGCTAAGAAAATGCTCGCCTACCACGAGAAGAATCCTGAGAAGCATCCGCTATACCCGGAGGAGTGGAAGAAGTTCTGGAATCGACGCTATAAGGAGTTGCAAGCAGGTCAGGAAATATGTACTGCGAAATTCTTATAGTATGACATGCTATGAAAAACTTATATCGATAGAATTTAAAAAAGCACATATCAAATGTGGTGTAATATGACTTTCGTGTGTATCAATTATGATCGCTGTTACAAACCTCATGTTTCAAATTGCGAAATTATGAATAAAATACAGATTTTTATGTTTTGTATCGCACATATTTATTAAAATTACCAAAAATCTTACACCACCCAGATGGAAAAGACCCATCGAAGCACGATTTCAAACCGGAGTGGATAACGTTCTGGACGGCGCGTATGAAGGAGCTGCACGAAGAGGAACTACGCATCACTATACACGAGATATACCGCAAGTTCAGCTTACCGGCTCCCGAAGATAACGAACCGACTCCAGCGAAAGAAGAACCGCGAGTGGTGGAAAAGAGAAAGTCACCAAGGCGTATATCTCCATACAAGCGCTTTGAAAGACGCAGAACGCCAGAACGACGTAGGACTCCAGAACGTAGAAGGACTCCAGACAGGCGTAGATCGCTAGAACGCAGACGTACGCCTGATGGACGCAGCCTGAGACGTACGCCTGATCGACGACTTAGGTCGCCAGATCGCAGATATAGATGGTATGTTGATATAAGTTTATAATCTTACCTTTTTGTTTGTTATTGACGACTATAGCATCATTATTATGTTCTAATATCTTTAGCATAAAATAGCCAAGATGTTATTTTTATTGCACTGTCTATCTATAAAACAATATTAATATAATAATGCCATCAGAATTGATTCGACAATATGGACTTTCAAATGTTCTTAAAGTACAAATATTTCGCAGGATAAAGGATCGCCACTCACCACCGCGAAGACGCTCACCAGTGAGGACTCTCAAAACTCGATCTAGAAGTCCAGTGCATAAAAAGTAATAGTTTTATAATAGTTTTAATTTTTTTAATAGTTTTAATAGTTTTATATAAAATAAGTATTAAAAAAATCATATTTCTTTACTGTATATGTTTTTGAAGTGAAACTTCTTTGCGCGTTTAAAATTTCAAGGTCGCGTCATGGCAATACGGTCACGTCATGGAGTAAGGCGACGATTTTGTATCTTTGAATCTTGCCAAAGAAGTTTCACTTTCTGACACGTGTGTTCGGCACACACGCTTTTTTTTCTTTTATGAGTGATGTTACTGATGAGTGATGACTGAAATAGCTAGCTGCTATTAGCGAAATGCGCGACAAAATCTACATTATTATATTTTAATGTTTTCTTTCTCATTCCCAGTTCTAATTTAAAATGTTAACTCTCTAGTAGCAGTCCGGTCCGAGTACGCGTAAAGAAAATATGACGTTATTAGCGAATGCGCGCCAAAATCTTCATTACTGGCGCTATTTTTTTATTATTTTTTTTTTCTAATTCCCAGTTCTAAATTCAAATGTTTCCTTTTCTAGTAGCAGTCCAGTCCCCGCGCGCGCCAGTCCGCTGTCGGCGCGCGACCGGCGGCGCAGTCCCGGCGGCCGCAACCCGAGCCCGAACCCGCCGCCCTCCATGCAGACCGTGCTCATATCGGATGATGAGCTCAAACCGTTAGTATTAGTGCTATATTATATGTGGATATGGTTTAAATAATTTAAAAAACACACTTAAATTCATGAATTACATCTGTCCGTTTAAAGCGAGTCTGGTTTTGGTTGCATAAAAACGTAGTGGTGAACTTAATAAGAGTGTGTTAAAATAGTAATAAGCTTTGTTTGCACTGAATAATAAACACAGTAAAAAATAAACATTAAAAAAAATCAAAAACAAATGATGTCACACTGCAGCATTTGTCAACGAAATTTCTACAATGATAGTTTTTTTATAAATGCCTGTTAAAATACAACCTACTGCAGAACAGTTTGTTTTTTATCTATTCTAAAAAATATATTTATTTAAATAAAAAATCGATAACCTCATTAATTTTGCCCCACAGCGAAGGGAACATGTCGCCATGGGATTCAGACGACTCGTTCGGCTCGTTACCAGACATGCCCGAACTTCGCTCACGTTCTCGCACCGGCAGTCTCGCTTCACACGCATCTCGCTTGCGCAGACATGAACCCCCTCGACCGGAGTTTATTCCAAACCATAAGGAATCTATGAACGACTTTGGTGGGGCTCCAGATAATATTGTGGCCACGCTTCGGCAGCTTGTGGCGTTAGAGGATAATTTGGGCAGCCTCGGGCCGAAGGTTGTTGATCTGCTGGCGGAGGCGATACGGATGGAAAAGGTGCGTTACATCAACAAGTGATAAAAAATTTGTTACATATGAAAGTGGTGGTGGTTTGATTTAAATGAATAAACAAAAGGTAGAATGTTCGTTTACTCAATGCGAAAAAAACTGTCCCGTTATTTAATAAAGTTTTAAACTTTTAACTCAAACATTTCTTATTCAATTAGACTTCTTTTAGAAGCACAATAGTTTTACCATTTATCACTGATTTTAGAACTAAAAATAAATGCCTAGGTTTTTTTTGCATAAATAAGCGAAAATTATAGTGTGGTGATGTACTTGATTCTTCATGTTTTCATAACTCGTAACTCGCATTATTGTGGTTGTATAGGAGAAGCCGAACTCCTCGGAGCAGCTGCTCGAGCGCGAATCAGCGCTGGTGCTGATCGAAACTGCAAAGGAGAAGCTGAAGGGTGCGCTTCAAGCCGGTCTCGTCACGGGCGGGGCTGCGGCAGCTGCCCGCAGTGCGGTCGTACGTGCGGCTGCTACGCTGCACGAGGCGGACACGCGCGCTAAGAAGAGTAGTAAGGTGAGATATAGTATACATCAGCACGTATACGTACGCACATGCGTATGCAAAGTGCACACGTGTACGTTATAGCATCATAAATTATGGTTGTCTTTTTTTCCATCACAAGACAATTAAGCAATCCAATAAAATCCAATATGAGACAAAAGCCTTGAAACTTTTACTATTAAATCATAGTTTATGTTTGTCAAATTACTTATAATCTACGAAATATCCAGGAAGCGAAAGCGAGCGCTGCTAGTAGCAGCAAGTCGAAGGACGGCGTGCCCGTAGCGGGCGTGGGTGAAGTGGACCGGGAAGAGATCGCGCAGCAGATGGCCGCCGCGCTCATCGCGCAGGGCAAGACCGACGTGTCGTCTGAGGAGCTCGCGCAGCTTGTGGACGCTGTGGTGAGTTTGTTTGTTTGGCCATGTAGTTAGAAAGTTTGGGCTTTTGGTTGAAAGTACTTCTAGAAGTTTGTAGTTCGATAAATCATTGAGTTTGAACTAGTTGGTAGATTTAACATTAAATTGAGTGGGCTGAGACATACAGGAGAATGTGCTTTAGGGGAAATTTGAGGACCAAATCTCGTTGCAATAGCAATATTTTTTATAAGAAATATCTTATAAAAAACAAAATATTCTTGGCAAAAAACTTTTAAGTTGGAGTAGCTACTATAATTGTTATCAAAATCGCAATAAACAACAGAACGCAAAATATTCCTTTTTTACTTTAGAGTTCCTGAGAATTTAATCTTCCAACAAACAAACTTTGTTACCCAAACTTCTATATACAGGTTGGAATGGCGGAAGCTAAAAAGAGGGAAGCGAAACTCAAAGAGCAGGCTCGTGCAATAGAATCGAAACCTGCGCCAACTGAACCGAGCGCGAGCGCGTCAAGTGCGGCCTCTGCGTTGCAGTTGTTACAGTCTGCTTACGATGATAAAAAGTTAGTATAGTAAATTAATAACAACAAGATAACTGAAAAATTTTGGGACTTGTGTTGTTGTGAATGCTACAAAAATATCATTTTATTCTCAATAATTAATACAATACTCATGTTAGCACTACATACCAATGCTATGCAATCCACATAAGAATATTGATATTATTACTGCTTCTTAAAAAAATAAATAATTAATGGTAAATGGTAATCCTATTTATTTATTTATTTACTCTTCAATAAAACTATACATTAGAAACTTATTGCTAATGTAAGTATACAAAACAAAAAACAGTATAGTTTATTAGGCGGCCTTATCACTTAGAAGTGATCTCTTCCAGGCAACCTGGGCAAAAGATAACAAGCTTACTAAAATGACAATCCTCTTGAATATCCTAAATGCTATACTACTAATTAATCCATCTTAAAATAAAACAGCCCTTATTAACATCATCAATTGGAACGGTAAATAAATAATAACCTATAAATACATTTTCAGAACTGACAAGGAAGACGTAGTGGACGCAATGGACGGCCTTTCCGACTCCGACTTGGAAACGCTCCTAAAGAACTTCAACGAACTATCAGCAGAGGAGCAACACAGTTTAATAGCCTATTTAA
Source organism: Colias nastes (assembly GCA_907164665.1). Classification (NCBI taxonomy): domain Eukaryota; kingdom Metazoa; phylum Arthropoda; class Insecta; order Lepidoptera; family Pieridae; genus Colias; species Colias nastes. The sequence continues at coordinate 3,637 of CAJQZM010042364.1, read as the reverse complement.
AGAAACTCGAAGCTCGCGAGCCTCAACGTGTAGAGAGATTACGGCAGTATGTTAGTGCTGATGCCCCGGAGCCGCCCGAGGCAAGCGAGGCTAGTGAGGCACACGAGGCACGCGAGGAAAGGGAGGAGCCTAATGAACCGCTAAAGGATGATATCAGGACTGTCAGTATCGAGAGCGATGATGATGATTACACTGTGGAAGAGGTGGGTGGTGATTTTTTTTCAATTTGCTTTCAATTATTTGTTCCATTGTGTTGGATTTGACTTTAATCGCATAGGTCATTAAGTGATTATATTCAAATTGATTTTGTTTTGTTTCTCAAATTTGCTATAATGATGATTGGTGTACAATAAAGTAACTTTCATTATATTCTTAAAAAAGTAAATGTTTATGCTACTATGGCTGCATTATACTTATTATGTTTAATTTTTCCAGGTATTTAAATCTGCAACAGAAAAGGTAAAAGAGAATCAAATACGACAAGAGATGGAAATTGTAAAGAAATCAATAGAAGAGGCGAAATCGACTCCACCCGCGATCGAGCCGAGCAGCGCTGCGGCGGTGTTTGAATTCGCTAAGAACATTTCCTCTGCGTCAGATCTTTTGGCACTAGTTCAAGCTTCGATACAATCCACTCAGGCCGCACAGGCCAGCACGGCGCCTATCGCGCAAACGATAGACCCAACGCCCATCACTTCCATACAACCGAGATCCTTCGGTGACCCCCAGGATGGACCCCCCATGGAAAGAAAGCCTCATATGGATAATCTCAATATTCAAAATCGAATTCCAATCCTAGGGAATCAAAATTTCGATAACTCGAATAATTCTTCGTGGCAACCGAATAATAATAGCTTTTTCGACGTGAACGTGAATCAACCACAGAGAGACTTTAATTCTTATCAGAATATGCAATCTGGGCCGCCACAAGGCAGTAATTGTAACATCCCATCTTTAGGGCCACAAAATAATTTTAATCAAGGTCCGCATCGAGATAATATGCAATATAATCATCAACAAATGCCTCAGAACAATTTTAACGCTCCTGGCAATTTTAATAATTCATATCAAGGGCCACCCGGAAATCAATTTAATCAAGCTTCTAGAGGGAATTTCATGAATGGAAGACAGCTAGATAATCAAAATATCAGACATAATAATCCTAATCAACAGCAGTTCGGAAATCGGCAAGGGTTTGGAAACTACGAGCAGAATAATTACAGAGGTCGAGGAAGAGGGCATGGAGGACCCCAAAGAGGTCGGGGAAGGGGTTATTATTAGTATTATAAGACCTAGGATTAAGTATATTTTAAAACTTGTCTCAAAAACCATTTTGGTTTATGAATTATGATTGTTTTAAATAAAGGTATAAATTAAACGCAGTTGTATTTTATTTATAATTTATTATAAAATTCTATATAAGAACCATGATCTACATAATATGTTATAAAAATAAAATCTAGTATGCTCCCATTTCCATGATAGCATCAATGTGTTCAGTCTCTGGTAAAATGTCTATTTCAACTGGCTCAGTTTTAATTTTTCCGCCTTTGGAATCGACGCTAAAGAATCTAAATAGTTTTGATAGGTTTATAATGGAATATGCAGAGTGCGAGAGCCAGTCCGCCACCATCTCCTTGAGTATTTGAAATGCAGATATGACTTGAGGTGACAGTTTGATTTCTGAAAAAAAAAGTCATATTAGTAGAGTTGTAAGAATTGATCGATTGAATTGATTTACTTTTTTCCAACAAGAAATATTATAACACTATTAGTATTTTATAGCATTAAGTGCAGTTTACAAATATTTGAAAAAAATTAAAGGATATAAAAAAGTTGATCATGAATCGTGATTCGATCATGCGATTTTCAAAGAAATGCAACTTACTGTTATGTAAGAATATATACTTACTGGAGTTGTTTTGTTTGCTAAGATCGAACAGGAATAGGAAGAAATTGATCTGCAAATACAGGTCCTTCTCTGTATATTCCCTATACATAAGGCCCTTTTCACACAGGCGACACAGTGGATAGCCTGCTTGGAAATTCTGTGGCATCCGCGTAGTACGATGACCACAAGCTGGGTCCTCGCACGATAACCAACCCGCGTAATACTGATTATGGTACTGCCTAATTTGCAAACACAACTGATTCTGTATACACGGCAAATAGTCCATTGGCTTGTATGTACATTTCTCGTTTTGGCAACGCTCTAAAAACGTTACACTTTCCTTATCTAATTTTCTTACTGCTTCTCTTATTCTATTCTCAGTTTGACAATTTTCGTTTACACAAATGAATGAGAATTCTTTGCAGTGTCTGTATTTCTCCTTTTCGTTTTCTACTTCGTAAGTTTCTCCGTTTGAGTTTTCTTTTTTTAACATATTTCTATAGCCAGATGGGTCTAAGCCGAGACAGTCGGCGACTCGCGCTGGATCCATACCTTCGATGGGTTCACATATACGCGATATAACGGGATGAAGTTGGTGCGCTAAGTAGTATCTGTAATCGATTTTAAGATGTTCCGAATTTTTTAATTCTTCTATGTGATATGCTCTTTGTGTAGCAGAGTTGGTGGTGCCATCTACACAAATTATATATGGAACAATATCACCCTTTTTGAATCGCCTACTATTCTTGCTATTGAGTCGCATAGCGACTTGAACATGAGGTTGGGCGTGTTTGTCGGCATATTCGTTTGGATTTTTGGTTAACTGCTTAGTTATGGTCAAGAGCGATATTGGTATTTTATTACTCAACAGATCGTCTTTTAACTTGTTTAAATGTGTATGTATACTCTCAATTCTTTCATCAGCACTTTGCTCTGAAAGAATTTGTTTGAGAATAAATTTTCCTGCTTCAGCGGCTAGTTGCGACCAATCACGTCTAACAATATCTAACCCTTTATGTTCTTGGCTATAAATTAGTTCTCCGTTTTTGTTTCGATTTATGACAACAGCTGCATATTTCTTTTTCTTGAGCAGTAATAGATACTTAAAAACTCCATCAATATCTAATTCAATCTGCTTGTATTTTTTATTAATTTCTCGTTTTAGATCATTACCAATTTTAAACACATAATCATAATCCAAACAATTTGTGTTTATCATTAAACTGTCTGTATCACCATAAACAACATCGTAATTTAGTTTTTGTACAATTTCTTTAGTGTCCATGAGAATTTCTCGCCCTTTCATAGTAACAAGAGCTGCTAGTGGTTTAGCATAAAATCTTGAATGTGTAAATCCTAAACACCCATACATGGAATTGGCTGTTAATTTTAAAGCAGTTTGTCTTATATTATATTGCATATACTGCTCTGGCGGCAAATCTGGTGATTTCATAAGCTTTTTCACTTCTCGCCTACTTTCAACAAGCTTTCTAATTTGTGTAGGTAAAACTCCAAATTCGGTATTAGGACCAGGTAGAATCAAATTACTTATATCATCATTAGTATTTGATGATATTTTCCGTTTTATGGTTGTGAAACAAACATTAAACTCTTGAATAATACTAGGATATAGGGAATTGAAATCCATGAGAAGTATTAGTTTATCATAGAAGCCTTTTTTAGGGTCTAACACTAAACCTCCTGAATAGGCAGCCTTTTTCTTGCCTTGCTTTTTATTTACACCTG
>CAJQZM010042363.1:0-21931 GCA_907164665.1 Colias nastes | reverse complement strand
AAAAAAAAACAATTCAACCATTTGTACCAGGCTAACTTTTGCACAGGCAACCATCGTCGTGCAGCCATTTACGAAAATCGCCATGCCATACTTTTCGGACGATTCCAAATGGTCGCCATACCGCCGAAAATCTGCAAAAATTTTTTTTTCGCCAAACTTTTTGTACCAGTATTGCATTTGGATTTTTGGAGAGTATTTGATAAAATGTGACCATTATTATATTTGCCATACTTCTAGTAGGGGGAAAAAGTGCTGCCATACTTGAAAAATTAATTTATTATTAATTTATATAAGTGAAGATTTCCAACACCTAGATCTTTGAAATTTTGTATTTATATTCGTTGATCCTCAAACTTACAGGAAAAATTAGTGCCATACTGTTACAAATCGTTCAAAATACGAATAACATCTTACAATAAAAGAAATCTTATACACATTCGCCACCTCCCACAGGTATGGCATTATCACACTTCTATTTATAATCATTCAGGAGTTGTTGAAAAAAAAATTTAAGGTGGTACAAATCGTTCAGCGAGAAAAAAAAATTGCAGATTTTCGGCGGTATGGCGACCATTTGGAATCGTCCGAAAAGTATGGCATGGCGATTTTCGTAAATGGCTGCACGACGATGGTTACCTGTGCAAAAGTTAGCCTGGTACAAATGGTTGAATTGTTTTTTTTTTAAATCAACACATTCGCGTCGGTATGGCGGGCTGTAAGTCACACCGGAAAAGTATGGCATGACACTACCACCTACTTCTTTTTTATGGGCTATCGGTAAATTCTAAAATTTTTGTGTTACAAATCGTTTGACTTTCGCTATTTTTCCGACGAGTTCGACTAACGCCCACGCGACTAAGCCGCCGGTACCAGCGTTCACACCATCATTTTTCTATTTGTCATTGCGTACTAAGACCCCTGTAGAACCGCCATCCTGTTACAAATGACTCGAAATTTTGTGTCAATATCTCCCGGTCTATTTAAATCTATAATAAAACAATGCAAGGTATATTTATTTGTGTCTAACTATTAATTTTTTGATAGATAAAGTCAGCCCTGCTCAGAACTTAGTAAACCTGAACGCAGCCAATATAATAATAATAATATAATCGGTGCCTCTGCCGAGATAATCCCCATAGTTGTGTCCACCAATGGGCTGGTTCCTACCTCCTTAAAACAATATTTAAGGAGGTTGGATTTACCGGTGAAGCCCATGACAGTGGGGATACAGCGGGCAGTCCTGCTGGACAACGCTCGGATAGTCCGTAGGTTCCTCACTCAGTCGCCCTAGGCTCCGGCCGTCTGGCCACTCAGCCGGAGTTGTTAACAACACCGCCGCGAGGCGAGATACTTGCCCCCCCAAATATAATATAATAATAATTAAGCCTTTTATTTCCCATCATATTATTTACAGTATTATATCTAATAAAAGAAAGAAAGTCGTGTATGTTCCAACACTTATAACTCGAGATCTGCTGAACCAATTTTCATGGTTTTAGATTTGTTGGATTTTTCTCCGTCCAGAATAGCAGAATAAATTATAAAAACAACAAAAACTAGACGAATAAATATTTCCCAAAAATTTTGATTTTCGTACATGTCAATCATTAGTTGTCAATCCTGTCAAATACGGAAAATAATGTTTGACATCACAGTTTGACATTCATGCGTTCAAAAATGTATTATGTGTAAAATAATTAAAAAGTAAAAAGGGTGAATAAATATTGTTTGTATTTTTTTTAAATCAATTATTAAAAAGTACAATAAAAGCAGATACATAAAAATTCCTCAAATATTTGTGTTTACGCGTGTTTTCAGAAATTGATAAGGTATTTTTGGTGAGGAAACTAACCAAGGAGGTTAGTTCGCTTAATTATTAAAAAAGAAATTCTATAAAAATGTAAAAATTCTGACAATTATAATTTGTTGCAATTTCGTCGACTGCTTCAACAATATTGCGTTGAAATAATATTATTATTATGTAGGTATAACTTAAAAATTGAAACGGAGCCCCTGACTCATTGGTTCGAACCAAGCTAAATTGCGTTTTGAAGATTGCATCCATTTACGCCATGCAATTAGCACAGAAGAAGATGCAGAAAATGTTGGTCTATTGATTTTTTTACCGGCGACATACACAGGTAGCCCAAGTGAATATGTGCAAGATGCAATGACATAATAATATGTTCGTCATTATGGTCGGCCAGATCTATATTCATTACATTTATATGTAATTCGAAATGGATGTAAATTATTCAACTGTTGCTTCCCGGACAAATATCAAGTGATCGGCACGACAACGTCACCACACGTGTTTTCAAGCAAAAAATCCGATCACTGATGAGTTACAATAAAGGAACACATCTTTGGGATTATTCAATGATGGATGTATTCAATCGAATGACGAAAATCTGGCTTGCAGCATGCACACATTTTAATTTGGTTAGTCGAAAGAATTCGGGCAGTTAAAATATATGAGTGTGCGGGGATTGCTAATCCTGAAACCGATCCAGACCGACATGACGTTGTTATCACGAATATGATTCATGGACCGTCTGAAACCATCAACCACCAAACACCATGCATGGTTAACAGCGAGTGTACCAAAAGATATCCACGAAAATTGATGGCAGAGACCATCACAGGCAACGATGGTTACCCACTGTATCAGCGTCGATCGCCCAATGATAATGGTAGTGGTGGTACACAACTAAAGTGAAACGAAACGATGGCGTGGTCGATAACAGTTAAAGAATGAAAAGAGTTAATCCATGCTGCACGACTTATTAAAATTCAATCATTTTTCTCTGAGACGTGTTTGAAGTAATAAATTAAAATACTATTACATATCAATCCATATAAATATTTATTTTGTATCATTGTATTGCGTTCATCAAAGCCTAAATTAGTTCAGCTAAAAGGTAACACAACATTCATTGACAGGGCGGTACAAAGTTCGCCGGGACAGCTAGTAATTACATATTTAACACTTATAAACTATACATTATGCTGAAAGCTGCTGGACAGTTTTTCTGAAACGAGAACGCTTTTCTTGCTTCTTTCGACGTAGATATAAAATTTTTCCCTTCATGAATACAATAGTATTTGATGCTGTAATATATCGGGGATTCACCAACATAACGGTAGTCAAAACTTTATACAATGCTCTTGTCAGGAGTTATTTGGAACACAGTGCGGTCATATGGGCACCGCACGAAGCAAAGTACACGGTTATGTTGGAAAGAGTACAAAATAAATTCATGCGACACCTGTACATGAAGCTTTATGGCGTGTATCCCTTCTATCCTCTAATGTATCCCACACTGTTTGTACTGGGCATGGTGGGGTATAATGAGTTAAGGGTAAGGCGCGAATTTAAGCTGGTGGCATACTTGGTGGAGGTTTTAAGGGGCAAAGAATACAATCCTGGAATATTACAGAAATTGTATTTTAAGGTTCCAGACCACTATTTAGGAAGAAGAATCTTACCCAATTTACTGTAATATGTTCCAGTAGCGAGGACTAATTTATTAGCCAAATCCCCTCTTTTTTGTGCATTCCGTACAGTTAACGAAGTACACAATAAAATAGATGTGTTCTCTTGTACTTTGAGTGATTTTTTAAAGGTGCTCTTATATATTCTATGTTATCGGGAATGTTAATTGTATTAAGATTATAATTGTTAAGTAGTACTTATTTTTAATTTTAATGATGTTGATGTTTGATAGATGAGATTTGTTTTTGTTAATTTATAAAAGAACACTGTCGAATTAGGTTAGAATCCTGTAATGATAGTAAGTTCTATGTGATGTAAATAAATAAATAAATAAATCAGGGACGCTTCAACATGCCTTTTGATTCCTTTTGTGCGACATCGTTCAATTGTCATAGCATCTCGATGATAAAAAAAACGCGTATTCTTTTTCTTCAAAATCTGTTACTTTCTTCTCTAACTTTTCAAAAGAATCAAATTTGTCACCTTCCTTCAATAAATTTTTATCCATGACTTTGTCATTCTCATCAGCAGCTTCATCTGAATTAACAACTTCATTCTCGTCTTCTCAGTTTTCGTCTTCCTCTTCGCCTTTATCGTTTTCATATTCTTCTTCGGAATCTGAAGAATAGGAATCTGAGGAATATGTCATCAGTATTAAAATTAAAAAACAATTTTATGTTAAGAAATAAATATATATTTTTTAATAATTTAATAATTACCCATTTTGTAAGATATTTTATACAAGCTAAATAAATTCAAATTGAATTATTTTATTATAAATACTTTATGACAGAATGACAGAAATATAAACAAATGAAACTATTTAGAAAAATATTTATTTTTCAAAAAAAGTTTCTATTGAAATTTATTTCATTGATTTATTTTATCATAATTTACATAAAAATAAAAATAAAAATTGAGTATTTAAATAATTATAATTACCTCCTTTTGTTCACCAATCAAATCATATAATTCCATAGGGTGCGTTCCACTAAGAACACACAACAATCATATTCACGTTTATTTAGAATAAATTTATTATTATAAAATTTATTATATAAAAAAAAATCTTAGTAATAAATTTGAAAATAAAAAAAATAATAATATCCGTATGAATATACCTACTCATTCTTAAAAGACAGGCTAATCATCCAGAATGACAATGACAAGCTAAAATTGAATAAATGTATTCGTACAGTACCCGTACAAATAGTCACTTCGAAAAGTTTATATAGATTAAATGACTGAAATAAATTAACAATTCGTGTAGCCGTTTGTGTTTGTAAAAGTAAATCAATATTAAAATCACCACATACTATAACTTTTTTTTTACTCCTGCTTAGACGCTTTAATATTTCTTCCATGACTGTCTCAAACATATTATACAGGTAAATTAGCTTGGAGAAATTTTTGCGTTTGTAGTAGTGTATGGTCAGCAAATAAAATAAAACAACATTTTATTTTTAGTTTTTATTTTATATATATATATATATATATATTATATAAATATGGGATTTTAAATTAAACTATATGTGTTTCTCCTCTGAAAAAGATGAGACTTTAATTTAATATTTACACATTTAACATACGTATAACTTTTACAAAATGAACATGATTTTACAAAATGACAATGTTACTAAAATGAAAAATTTACTAACCTGAAAAAGAAACGACATTTAAAGTTTAATTCTTTAGTTTGAGAAGTCAAAGGCTTGCCTCGACCATGTTTTAACACTGGAGCCATTTTGAATTAACAATACAAAGTTGCAACACTTACACACAAATTAAACACTTCAACAAATATTATAACAATAATAACAAATAATAACAACAATCAACAAATACAAAAGGAGATTGCCCAAGTGACTATGGCACTTGGTATCGCAATCAAACTTATTGTGTCAAGATGAAATATAGCTCAATTTAAAGCTTGATGTTAGTACTTTTAGAAACGATTAAAGTTTTTATATAAATAAGCCGCAGTTCGCGACAATAAAAATAAAACAATAGTTTTATTCAACACTTCAAAAAAATACTTTATCGAGTTTAAACTAACGATGAACGTTAAGTTTTACATTTATTACATAGGTAATATTTTAATTTACAAGACAAATGTGAAAAGTAAATCGTAATAAACATTACCTATTTCAAAATAAATTACGTCGAACATTGCGTCGAACCTTAGCGTCGAACACATTCATTCAAGATTCATTTCAAATAGAAACTATGACATATGACGCAGGACGCTTGCAAGAGAGATAGATATATGTGTCAAAACAAAAACTTTTACTTTTATTTCTATTTATTTGGTATAATTACGACTTAATAGTGATACATATGATCATTATAAATACAAATAGGAATTAACAATATCACGAATACGTGGCACAACTCAAATTTTACCGATACCACCCGTGGTCATTCTCCTTTTTTTACCGATACCACCCGTGGTCATTCTCCTTTATCAATTAAACTACGTACATAATAATTATAATTTTTGAATGAAATGTGTGTGTTCTAACGGTACCAAACAACTGCATTTGGCACCTGCGGACAGCGTAAACTGGTTTATTCTGGTTTTGTGCGTGTTTCCACTTTCCACTATCAAGTGACGATTTATTTATTTGTTTTGTTTCGTAATTATTATGGTCAAATATTAATTATGAAACAAATTATAATGGACACGATATTTTATTGTTTCACGGTAGTCGCCTTGTCGTTTGCTCAAGGACGTGAAATTGAATGATATATTTTTTTTATAAAGTCAAAACCATTTTCTTTCAAATTAAAAGTTGTTTTTATTGAAAACAAAAGTGTTGCTAGGAATAAGTATAAAATTAAATAGTAATGTTAGGATATCGAAACATTTTTGTATAGGCCAGAACGATATAGTGGAAACGCGCTCTAAGATCTGAGTAATATACACACCACTACATATGCAAAAATTTCTCCAAGCTAATTTACCTGTAGTCACTGGAAGGGGGTCTATAAACGCAAACAATGATATAACGCTCCAGCTCAACACAGGACAGTTCGATGGTCCGTTCTACAGAAAGACTAACAATGTCAGTTCGTTCTTTACATTTTACACTATCATGTACAAAAATAACAGAACCTCCGTGAATAGCCTGTGTCCTAAAGTATATACTTTTTAATTTATAATTTTAAATATTTACTAACGACTGACATTGTTTAAGTGATAAGACCGCCTATTGTACGATAATCCTATTTGCTGTTATTCTTTTTGTATTGTTTTATTTGGTGTACAATAAAGAGTTAATTATTATTATTATGTTTCTCGGTTCCATAATACTCGGGTACCACCAGAAGGACGGTACCCGGACCTTTGGAAGGCTTACGTGGGGACACAGATCCAACACGCAGAGGCCCTTTCGAGAATTTTACTGTGTTGTGGGACACCAGCCGCAGCCTGCCTATGACTGCACTATAGAGATACAGTCCTAGGCAGTCCGCGGCCGATGTAGGACTATTGTGAGAAATGGAAGCAAAATAAACCGGGCTATGGAATGGGATGCTACATGGACTGGAATTGGGGACTATGGAAACTATGGCACCTGCCTTTCTACTTAAGGGAAGTAAAAATTTGTTGGCAGGTGGTGACTCGCCCTCTCACTGTATGGGCCCCCGAAATAAGTCGCTGCAATAGTGCGACAAGGGGGCAACATATTGTGAGCAGCTAAGGGTGGAGAGGCGTCCCTGGACTTTAAACGACGATCACGCGCTCCCTGAGGGTCCAGCATCACGTGCCCACTCGCCACTTACGATTCGCATCCACCCTTCGAGCTAAAAGCTCTCGCGACTCCACTCTGGCCGGCCGGTTAAGGCAAGTCAGAGGTGGGGGTCCTGTCCTCGTCAGGCTTCACTCCGACCGGCCGGTGAAGGCAAGCCGGAGATGAAGACAGGGGCCTCCCCCGGGAGCACTCGGTTCCCGCGGGGTCGCTACTCCCCGACACCCCGCCACAAGGTGTCCTGCGGGTGGACTGACTGCACGGGTGAAATATCTATTGTCACGTAGACAATAGATATTCCAACCGTGGGCGATGGGGTCGTCAAATCCCTACGCCGTTATTATTATTATTATTTAAGCCAATGTTCTGTTACACAAAATATTTTAATATTGTTATCATTCAGAAACAATTCTATTTCTAACAATTTGCTAGCCAAGCCTTGAATATTTTGATGCACAATGGAAAAAGACTGCTTAGCTGTTGTCTTATATACTAGTTTAAATCTAGCTTAGGGCTAGATTGTCTGTCAACACTTAACCTAGGTTGATGTATATGTCGTGGCCATATCGTAAATTTGCTCATTTCATGATATGATTGGCCATTTCACGAAATGGTCGCATTTCGTGAAATGGCCAATTTAGTTTGGCCACATCATGATGTGGCTTGAGCAGATCAATGATAAGAAATCGTTTCACGATATGGCGAACTAAACGCGCGGTTTTTTCATGAAATGATCAAAATTATTTGATCATATCGTAAAATAGTTACATTAATCATCGGTAGAGGCGCTGCAAGCTCTGTGTGTGTGTCTCTGCTTAATTATTCGCAGTTAAAAACTTCATAATTCGTTTAATAACAATATGAAGAAAGTCATAGCAAAAAATTTACGACGGTTCGAGTACTATGGAAAATGTGGATATCTTATATGTATTGAAGAAAAAATGCGTCTTAAATAAAATAATTTAAGACGCATTTTTTCTTTTAGGATATATATTTATATACATATCCTACTATAGTATTATAATTGTTTGTTTTTTAAAAAGCGATCCACTTCTGGCACTCGCCGGCCGCTGCCGCGGCACGCTCGCTTTGCTCGCTCGGCTCGTGCGTTGTTTATCAAAGTCTAACCTAACCTAACCTAACTGTTTTTTATTGCAAAAACGATTCGCTTCTAGCATTCGCCGGCCGCTGCCGCGGCACTAACTTAAATGACATTAAACAAGTTTTTAGAATATTCTGAATTTTTTTAATATTTTATGGACTCTTTATATTTTATACGATCTGGCCAAATGTGGATGGCCAAATCGTGAAACGTTGACGATTTAACGATCTGATCAAACTATGTTGGCCATTTCATGAAATGCGACAATTTCGTGAAATGATCGATCATATCATGAAATGAGCAAATCTACGATATTATGGCCACGACATATATAATTACTACTACATAAAATTATAGTAGATTGATGGCCTGATACCGAACATGTTCCAGACTGGTTAATATTATATGCTATTAACATAGCAAGTTCTCGCTTATATCTAGATGGCAGATACACTGTATTCTTTGTCAAAGTAAAAGATTTAATACATAAGTTAATGTCAAAGTAAATAAATGCATCACGATGATGATTTGTTAGGTTATACAATTTTAAATTCATATTATGAATTAATCTATTTTGTTCTTGTGTTAAACCAGGTAGGTATGTATGGCAATGTAAACAACATAAATTTACATTTAGTCTTACTACTAATATCTAACATTTTTTTTAATCCTACATTAATATCCTTATTATTTATATTTAAACTGTCCCCATATAATATAATTACAATATTATTCTTATTAAAGCTGAAATGATCCAGTGATTTGATTATATATTTAAATGAACTGTTAGGCGTACAAACATTAGTAACTTTAAGCCCTAAGTTGTTAGTTATACGTTCAAATGTATACAATGTTTATATATAAATACTTTCATAAGTCAGCTTTTGAATCATATGTATTTTCTGAATCAGTTTGATGAGTCAGGTCAAAAAATAGCAAATTTTTTCAAAAGTTCCATCGTGAGGATCAATATAAGTTAGATTTGTATAAAATCTACGAAAAATAAGCCCTTGGTCAAGGAGTACATAATATAGTTTTGTCACTACATATTTTAGAAAGTAATATTTTGAGTCTAGTATTGGTTCATACAAGAGACGGGCTTTATTTATGACTAAAATCGATGACAAGTGGAATGATCAGCGTCTCGCTATCGAACACGTGATCGATCAGTTTAAAATTTTTTTGGCATTAGGTAAATATGCTTGGAACTACAATGAGCACTGACGAATCATCAATAAAACCATATTATTCAATAAAAAAAAATTATTTTATTTTCATACAATTGAGCTTGTGAACTCTTTTGTGTTACTATGAGTATGAATGACACTATTGACATCTCGTAAATCCACTTAACTTAAACAATGAAAATTACAACTATTAACGATCATACGTTAGTAAGCTATATAATGCTATTTCTCTAATAAGTTTAACCCGTGATTCGGAATTCATATTATAACAATGTTATTAAATGCCATAATTACACTAATTTCTTAATTTTAGGCCTTAATAATATTTTAGAATTATTGAATAGCTTTACCTAAATACGAATATTCTTAAAATTCTTAAAAAGTCTTTACTTTTATTTTTTTGACGAGGGTAAAAATTTTTTTGAGACACCGTACGATGAAGTTCGGTAGTGTAGAATTTTCACTATCCAGAAACGCCCTTCCAAATAGTGCAAGAAAGATTGGGTCTAAGCGGCGTTAGCATCACTTAATTCCAGTCTTTCTGAAATTTTTTTCATTGAAAAACGCCGCGCGTCAGCTGCGGTTTAAGTCCAGTGTTCTTCTCTTCGTATCATGTCGTTCACTAGACTTGCAGGGTTGAGAGTCTTGCTTGAAGTTGCCTGATCCAGCGTTCGCACTCGGAAAACGTGTGCTTGACGTCGTCGGTTTTGTCCGGGCAGTACTTGCACATTAAATTGTCGTGGGCCCAATTTGTGTCATCAACATTCAACCATTATACCATATTTGAAGCGAATCTCTTGCATCTTACTGTCTATCATATCGAGGATAGGTTTAAGATCAGTATTCCAATCACGTAGGAGTCCATGCTCTATAACAAAATTCAACAGTACCGAACACGCATGGTCATCTAAATCTGGCCTTATATTAGAACCGACACTATTAGAAGCCTTCGCTGTCTCACTCAATGATGAACAAACACTCAGTGCATTTCTGTTGAAGACTTCTGTTAATAATCGTCGAGCTAATGATGGGCAATCTTTCGATTTTTGCTGACAATATTTGAGGTCTCCGTAGCTGACGTAAATATGACTTTCAGGTACAAGTTCTACGAGCCCTGGCAGATATTTTGGATAGTTCAATGTCCATCTTGAATCATGAGCGTCATATTCCGGTGGTAGAACGAACCGGAACAACTTCCTGGGTTTCTTTTTCGGCGTTTTGTTAGCAACATCATTACTATGTTGATTTTGATTACTAGTACTGGCACTCGCTGTTATTGTAGTGTGTCTTTCTTCAGAAGGCTGTGGAACATCTGGTACTGGGTTACTCGAAGGAGATGCATTGTTAGCTGTGTTTCCCGCTGTGTTAAATTCTTCGACAGCACCCAATAACTTTTCGTATGTCATGGCAGTATCGAGGATGGAACTTCGTAAGGTGTTGTACATATCAGTCGTATGACGCAAAGTAGATCCCATTTGAGTAAAGAGGGTAGAAAAGTTGTCCAACATTTGCTGCTCTAAAATAATTCTGGGATCCATCTGGCAGCTCCTTGCCGTAGAGTTTTTGGCAGCTGTCGGTCTATCTGCAGAACTACGCCCAGGATCATTTGCAGTTCCGTAAGCATTAGTTGTTTCAGCAGGTGCTTCGTCTGATGACATCTCATGATCTGAGATTACTTCCTGATCCGTAACAGCATCAGAATCTGAAGTTACTGCATGATATGGTGACAGAGTTTCATCTACCGTGCACTCGTTTATTTGACACTCGTTGTCCATGTCGTTTAGATGACTTCCGGTCACAGGTAACCTAGTAGCGTCATCAATGAAGTGAACTCGCTTTCTCTTTGAATTCGTTTGAGTAGAATGGTGAACCAACTGTTGCTGCTTGCATAGGTTTTGATATCTGTTTTCATGGGGTGCTGTATGTTGTATTCTGGATGGTTGGTACATAGAGCAACTAGGCATTTCTGTGTTTTGTCTGTCTCTTGTTTCTGATGCTATGACATTCTGCGGGCTGGTCGTTAAGTCTTCATTGTTATCTCCAGTAGATCGTGGACTTATTCTTGCTTGAAGTTGTGGATTATTCGAAAGGAAGTTATTATAACTAGTTGTTACTGCTTGCTGTAATGAATTCCGAAAATTTGTCAGAATAGGCGATGGCGTTTTCCTTGTGACCCCTTGAAGAGAAAGCACATCTTTAGACTCGATAGAGATGGCAATACGTAGTTTAGGTCTCTGCGGTTGCTGCTGTGAATTTAGATGTTTTGGCTGCATCTGTCTCTGTTGTGCAACCTCGGGAGTCTGATACGTCGAGTTCAAAAGGTGTGTTGAATTTTGAAAGTTATCTTGGTTGGTCGGTAGATATTGATTTTGATAAGAGTTCGTATAATATTGTTCATGCGCTACTGAATTTTGATGTCCATCTGATCGTTGGATATAGCTAGGAGGCTTATGAGATAACCTTGAAGGCTGTTGTGAAGTAGCTGCAGCATTATTGACACTCTGAAAAACATTCCTTGGATCGAAATTGATTCTAGGTCCATGAATTTCTTGAGAGATCATTCCGATGCTCCTGAGCGGAACTGTTTGGTCTCTGCTATTTCCAGTGTGCGTTCTTGAAACTTGTAGATCAGATTGATTCTGAATAACCACTGGTAGTTGTTCTACTGAGCTCGTCGACAAAGGTCTGGTTTGGGCGATTGAATTCAATGGATTCTGTGCAGCAATAGCCAAACTTGTTATTTTCGTGGGACGTATTGTCTTTTCAACCGGTCTTTGAATTGGTACTAAACGTCGACCCCCATTCATGTGACTGTATAGATGAGCAATAATTTTGGGTGAGCATAATCCCTCATAATCGGAAGACACTTTCTGACTTGAAACTTCATTAACAGGTAGTTTGTGATCGTCAACATTTGCAAGTGATCGAACATTCTCAATCTGTGGTAGAAAGTTTGATAGTGAACTTCTGTCTGGAATACAATCTTGATGATTATACTGATTCGGCTGAGTGCTCTGTTTATCTGCAGTAGAAGGTTGCGTTGCTGTCATTGACACATCCGTTGCGTTGCTAGAAGAGTTAGCTTGGCTCATGTTATTATTATGTTCGGGCTTCTTAACACGTTGAGAGTGATCTTTGTCATCGACATTGGTGACTTCAATACGTTTATCAACGTCTTTTACGGGTGAGCTTAAAGCTTGTTCGGTTTGATCAGTACGCGGAGTTTTAGGCCTTGGTTCAGTATTTTCTTCAGCATGAGAAACGACAGATTTTTCTGCGTGAGAATTTTCCATTGATTGGATAACCTGGATGATAACCGGCTGTTTTCTTTTTGGAGATCGAGGCTCTACTTTGGCGTCATTAACAACCGCACTGGATGACTGAGCAGATTCATCTAGTTTCAACCGTTTTTCATTAATTTCTTTCCTCGATTTTGACTTTTCTGGTCGCTTGATTGATATTCTGGGCAGTGGTTTCAGTGGTTCTGGAAGATTATCATTGGATTCTGACGAATGGTTTTTATTGACGCTGTGCAATTTCTTGTTTATCGAAAGCTCTGGTTGTATATCTGAAATTAAAAATTCTTATTATTATTTTAAAATATTATTTATATTATCATCCATAATTATTAATTATAATATGTATATCAGGAATGTGGACTAGATAGGATCATAATAAAAAATTACATTATTATTTCTGCGACAGAAATTTATTTTTTACGAATAATAAAAAAATTGTTTGTCAAAAAATCTCAAAATCTAGCTATTTCAACGCCATCTAGCATGCGAGCGAAGCCGCGGGTAAGAGCTAGTTTAAAATAAGTAGTATTCAAAAATGTATTTACAATGAAAATTCAATTGTGAACACTGATAAAATAATTTGATTTTCACCTGTTACTTTTGATTTTTCTTCAACCACAGGTCCATTATCATTTCTCGTAGCGATCCAAAATTCTGCATCATCGTAAGAATCTGAAAAAAAATATCCTTTTAATTTATGAGATGTTCTGAATCTGAATATACTTCAATAATATAACGAACGATCTATTAACCCATACATTTAATTCAACTCACTTGACTCATATTTGATAGTGGCTATATAAAATTTCCACTCATCATTGATTCGCTCTTTTCTCTTCAAGCGATCTCTCGTATCAAAAGGATCTTCGTTTTCAGGATAAGCAACAACAGACTTGCCATTCGTCCCTTTGAGTACTACTATCCAAGCGCGCGGCACGCATACGTAATCATCAATTCCTTCAAAAGGCAGATCATCATCTATGAATTGAACAACATAGAATGCTGACTCATTATCACTATTACGTGTCATCTGAAATAATCAAAAACACTTCCGTAAATTTCAAGTAATTTAATATTGTGAAAACAACATTGTCTCGGATTAGACCAAGAACAAAAACTCATTTAGTTGTTATAATTATTTTAATGACGATAAAACTAATATTATGACAAACGTTATATTATGTCGCAGACGGTCTCTAATTAATAGCTATGTGCGTTGATGTGCGTCCCGTCTCGCCGAGGCTGATGATGTGTGGTGTCATCCGGCCGTCGGGTCGCGGTTCCCCTCTCCCGCGCCTCTCCGTCGCCGTCGCCTGCAACGCCACTCGCCGCTGCCCCGCGCCTCGCGCCTACCTTCCCCGCTGCCCCTTTAGCGTCGTAAACATCCTGGGGGCCGTTGGAAGGAGCTGAAGAGACAGCCGCATTGTCATCATGACTCGAGGTTTCTTCCAGTGAATTTTCGTGTGGCAGGAGGCACGTACTTTATTTAATGCGCGTCTTTGAATTCCAATTATTACAATCACTAGTTGCGTCGTTGTCTTTTTTATTGAATTTAGTAATATAATTTGTGTATGACTGTTCAATCTCACGAGCTAATGACGTAGAAATAAAAAATTGAGTCTCAAATAAGTCCCTTTCATCATGATGAGTTTGAACATCAGTAGCGATTTCTAATTTTGATTGAATCCTATCAAATTCATCAAAAACCTTTTCAATTTTGAGCAAACGGACATTCAATTCTTTAATTTGCAAACTAGAAATATTTTCTACAGGTATTTTATTTAAAGTTTCAATAAAAAAAAAAAAAAATTTTGTTAAACGTCCCTTTAACGAACCTCGCATTATGATTAAATCGCTAAATTGTATTTGTTCCGCATCTGGCTTGCTAACGTTATCATTTTCAGACATTTTGTATTAGTACAAATAATAAATTAAGCAAATAAATACTTTATATCAAACCACTGAATTATTTTAATTGCGATGAAATATTCGTTCCACTGCACTGCGCGGTGTAATAGGCGGCCACACGGCGATCGCTTCGGTGTAAGCTCGTGGAGCCGGCCGCCTTACTTAATGATCTAAGCGGCCGCCCGATACAATGTCACGCGCAGTTGTCGTGATAGCTGGAATGTTCGGCAAATTTTCGGTTTAGTTAAAATGTATAATTACAATATGTTAAGCAAGGAGAAAATACAGTTTAGCTTAAGTTTATTAAGCAATGAAGAATTTCGGCTATAGTTTTATAGTTATGATTTTTGAAGCATAAAAACGTATTTCATCGGCGTACATACTTAAAGTGCTTTAAATTTTAAGCAAAAGCAATATGATGGAGTGCACAATAATATTTATATAATTTTGTGGTTGCCAATAATATTAACGTTAATCAGTAGGTAATTATGTTATGAATATATTAATTACAATGTATGAGACTTGAAGGCGTAATAATTTTATTTTAATTTAACAAACATTAATCTCGATTCTCGACTGATCACCAATCTACTATCTTTAAATTAATAAAATAGTGGATTTCACTATGATAATTATTAGTTTTAACCTAAAAATGAAGATAAGATGAGTTAGGTACACCGAAATTATAATTACCAATTTAAAAAATCCTATTTCAAGATGTCAGATTTTTTTTTTCGAATTCATTAATTATTGGCCTTGAAATGCCATTTAAATAAGGTGATTATCAAATTGATTCTTACCTTCTATTCCAACTATGTATCTCTTGTAACAACCAAAACGTCGCAACTAACGCGTTGTAGCGATAGCGGAGCGATTGTCTAACTGAGCTGTCATGAATTCTATTAATACAACTGGTTGAAAAACATTAGATATTGCGTCAGCTCGTCGATGGTAGGCAGTTGGATTCAGTTCGTAAACAGTATTTAATTCCACGTAGTGGTTATTGCGATATACTTCCGCTCAGTAGAGATAAAAATAAAGTAGTTATAGTACGTGATGTGTTGACAACTATGATACTGTTTCGATTTGATTATTTGGTTAGATCTTCCCAGAAAGTTATTTAACGATATGCTAGAGTAATTGAATCAAGTAATTATTATAAGGTTTACAATTATTATAGCACAGAGTGATTGAATGTATAAATGAGTACTGAGTTGGTTTGCTGATAACTAGGGTTGTAACGGAGGCCTACTTAGCGGAGGCGGAGGCGGATGCGGAGGTGAAGAGGTTCGCCTCCGCGGATGCGAAGGTTAAAAGGAAAATATAAATAAATTTATGATTAATAGAGTCAGCAACATTTATTTATATTATATATAATGTTTACAATTGTACATACCTACATGTTCATGATTCATCTTAGTAATCAAAATTGACAAGAGGCAAATTATATTTTACGAACAAAAGCTTTGCGGCTTTTTCGCCTTCTAAGCGGTTTCTCAAGGGTTCGTAAATTAAACCAGCAGCACTAAATAACTGTTCGATTAAATGCCCTTTCAGTGATGTTGTTGTCCGGCTTTTCTTGAATAATTTTTCCCGCAACTTTTGCATTTTGCATAATTATCGTCTACTTCTACAAAGTACTTCCAAATTTCACTAGTTTTCGGCTTCATCACGTTATTTAAATAACAATAACTAATAATTACTCACAAAATTACTTAAAACAATCACGGCTCAATTGCAACTACGCGGTACCGAACGCTTTGACAAGTTTATTCCTGTTATTCATTCACTCACACTCCCACCACCCGCTTGACCGTGTTCCCGCGGCTTATGCCTTATGCAAACTCTCGACCATTTCACTTGAAAACACGCAGCCGAGCGGCCGCGTCGCCTAGCGTCGCTTCTTGCGCGTTGTTTGTGATCGTAAATGAACTTCCGATATGACTCCGCATAAATTTTGCGGAGGCGGAGGTTAAATTCTTTGCGGAAGTTCCGCAGTAACGGAGGCGGAGGCGGAGTTCCGTTACAACCCTACTGATAACATATTATTATGAAACAAATTAATATGAGCATAGCAGTCGCTAATAATATGATAACTTTATCAGTGTATGACTATAACGTGTTTATGAACTGGTACCGGAAAATGCCTCAAATTCCTTGACCGCTTTTTAGGGATAGTGGATGAAGAAAGGGTAAATAAATATTTTTTTTACACTGTGATGAATTATATACTCACACGGGAATAAAGTTATAATGGACTGGGAAGGGTGAAGAAAAGGAAACGGGCCTCCTCCTAAATAAATATTCTTGGCATTAAACTATCATGTTTAGACTGTTTTTTTTTTAAATTAAGTTAAGAACTTTTTCAAATATAAATAAGTACAACAAGGTAGGTATAGTTATTATATTATTGATATTAAATTAAAATATCTTTCATGAAATAAACAGTTAAAATACA
This sequence comes from Colias nastes, assembly GCA_907164665.1. Lineage (NCBI taxonomy): Eukaryota > Metazoa > Arthropoda > Insecta > Lepidoptera > Pieridae > Colias > Colias nastes. The sequence continues at coordinate 4,732 of CAJQZM010042363.1, read as the reverse complement.
CCGTTGCGTTAACAAATCAAGATTAATATTATATAATCGCGTTTCGCTTGTAACATAAACAGCTGATTTTATAGTGATTTGTAGGGCGAGATGCTTCGTGATAGTCCAATACATTCTGCATGTTAATTATTTAAACTAATTACAGATGAGTACACATCCATGTTTTATTTGATCGCATCTTTTTTAGTATCGGGATTATTTTCACTGTTTTAATTGCTATGTTTGAATTTATTATGGAAATATCTATAAGTACCTACTAATATTATCATGAGGTAGTGTTTGTGAATCTGTGACGTTGTAAACTTTCTACTGAACTGATTTTAAAAACATATTTATCACTAGAAACTAGTAAGCCAATTTATTTATCTGTAAAGTGTTATAGGATAGTCACACATTTATTAACTACACCTGTATGATTGTTAGCAAATGTTCGCCGTGAATACTTAAATGGTCATAACTTTTTGAAGTGAAAATTTATTTAGCGGCGTTGGGTATAAAATCTTAAACTCGCGTCAGGACACGTGGCCTGATCGAAAAAGCGTAAGATGGATTCTTTTTAGCCCTTATATTCCATGCGTAAGACGGATACCATTCCAAAATATTATCAAACATGCTGAACGTTAATTATCAAGTTTTCACTTCTGCCGGCACTCCCGGAGTGCAACTCGTCTTTTTTTTTATTTATGAACCGATTGGCATGAAATAAGCACTAAATGTTAAATGAAGATTACTACAATATATTAGTGAAAACCGCATCTAAATCGGATAAGCCGTTTCTGAGATTAGCGTGCACAAACATACAGACAAACAGACAAAAATTTTTTTAACTACAGTTTTGGGTTTGGGATCGATTTAATAATAACCCCTGCTAATTTTTTTTTACATATTTTCATTGTTCATCATCAATATTGATGATGATATTGATGATGATTGATAACAAAACAAAATATGATGAAATAATGGTAGATAAACAGCGCTCATTACGTAAGCTAACATTAGGGTTGTCTGTTCGCATGTGTAACGCTCGTTATTTATCATTTCCACTGCGGTATTATAACGTATAACTTGGTACAATAGTGGAAGAATTCTAAAAATAAATGTGTTGAGAAATGATGGTTTTAAATAAGGATATTTAAATGTAGTGAAAATAGAATATCAATAGTCTATTTGACTGTAAATATAGGGTAGACAAGTCTTATTCAAAGTATAAATAACTGTTAGGTATGTTTTGAACTATCTGATAGTGAATGTTCCTTCAAAATTGGTCCAATTTTTTCGGAGATTAGATGGTACAAGTACAAATTATTTATAATTTATATTATGTGGCTAATGACACCTAATTTCTTTACTAATATTTTTAAAATCTATAAAAGTATACCTTTGCTCTATAATTAAGTTCATTATATTTTCACGTACTTCTAATTTATCACAATATAATATTATAATTAACGAAGTCATTGCCCTTAAAGTATCGTCGTTGAGAGTCACTTATAGGTTAAGTGGCAACGATCTACATTGACTTTACTGCTATAATTAACTTTGCTTATTATACTTTTTAATATTTTTCAGTATGAGTTATAAGATTTTTAGTTTATAGTAGTAATTATAAATAAAGCATTCGTTTATTTATTTATAATGTAGAGCTAGCTTTCCGCCCGCGGCTTCACCCACTTTGTAGAAAACAAATCATATACTACAACCTTCCTCTTGAATCACTCTATCTATTAAAAAAAAAACGCATCAAAATCCGTTTCGTAGTTTTAAAGATTTAAGCATACAAAGGGACGGACAGACAGCGACAGCGCCTTTGTTTTATTATACTGTTTAATGTAAAATAAAAAACCGACTACTTTTTTAAATTAAACTAACACAATATCATTAATATTAAATCTAAATCAACCATATTGTTTGTATCATGCAGTAGTTCGTTATATGAATACATTGCTCGTGATTCTTCGATATATAGTAAAACTTCCAGAAGGAAATCGGTTATTTCTCCATTACCTATTGATTATTGTTGTGAATTGATGTTTAATGATGAAGCTTTTTGTTCTAATATTATGATAGTAATATGGTGCATTTAGATCAAACGAGCGAATGCTCATTCTAACCCCACTAAATAATTCTTTTAGTGTAGGTATGCGTAGAGCATTCGTTCGTCGTTCTTAGTGCGTTCGAAAAGATTCTATGCAATGTTCGAATACTTAAATACGAGTTTTCATTTACACTAAAAGATCACGAAAGAATGCTCTTGCTCTACCTCTATGTTCGTTTGATGTAAATGCCTCGTTATAAAGTAGTATACCAATACTATACTAATAATACAATTATTGTAATAAAAATACTACTAAGAAATAGTTGTATTGACATTATCATTGCTGTTTTGTAGATAACGCTAGCCTGGATACCATGCCCGCATTATAATTAACAACTGATAGGTTTAAATAATATAAATAAAAATGTCGGACCGGCATTTATCTAAATCTATATAGCGAGCGACATAGATATATTAGTTTTTGCATAATTTATCATCTTTTTACTCATACTGACTATGATAATTATTTAGTACGTTTATTATTTATTTATCAAATAATTAGTTGAAGCTAAAACAGTATCTTATAAATCTCGGTCAGCTGATTGTGAAAATTATATTATTTACATATTGAACCCAATTATTTATTTATGTAAAAATAAGTAAAAATACCTGCATGTCAAGTACACGTGCCTTTAAATATAATCGAACAAAAGTCTATGCATTTTCTATATAAATAAGGATCGAAGTATCAAAGTTAGACGCTCTGAGAACCAATAAATTACAAACTATGCACTGGTGCACAGTAGCATGTGGGAATATAGTACTAGATGAGACACAACTACATAAGTTTTAACATAGATAATATGTATAAGAAAAAAATAGCCAAAAATATATCGAATGCTAAAAACGGACCAGAATGTAATAAGTGTCTAATTAAAATCTGTATTCTATTTTCAGGGTGATCATGAGAAGCTGGCGTAGGTACTAGGTACATACTCTACTCTACAGTGTGGATGCACTAGAGTCTCTCTGGAGTCTATTCTCTACAAAAATTCTTTTTTTTTATGTTTCACCTCTTTCATATTTTGATTCCAGTTCAAAAATGTATTTATATCTTAAAAGTAATTTCTTCCGAACAACGGGGAAGTTCTAACTATACTAGTCTATCTAAATAACTGTAATTTCTTTATTTCTTAAATCTAAAGCATTTCGAACTACTTAATTGGCATAGCTAAGAAAACATCTGTAATTTGTAGCTATATTATTTGAATTTGAACACTAAATACACATTTATTTCGAAAACACATCCAGTGCTATACATTATTGTGCTATAGTTTATCCAGTTAGTCAAGTGGACCGTGATCTTGCGTCTTAAACTATTGTAGGCTGTATTTGCTTGAATTCCACACTATTGTGTTTCATGCGTCGTTTGAGAGGGAATCAGTGATAGTAGTAATAATAGGTTATCTGTTAGATTCTAGATTTAGAGGTAGGGCTTAGAATTAGATGCATTTATTTCTCTTCTTCGTCTTTATTGTATATATTTAAATTGAACGTATTACTTTTATGCAAATATAGCTTTATGATGAATTTGAATTATCCTCCTCTCATAATTTTGTTTATTCATTATCGCATTAAACGACAATATTACATACACGGTGTGCCACCGTGTTTCGTTGTACTTTCCTCAATGGAACTTACAGTTTTGTCTCAAAAAAAAATTATTAGATTTTTTGAAACTCTATACAGTTCACATAGAGCCGCTAGCCAGATATGGGTGTATATACGTGATTATGATATTATTATTTTTTCGTAATCAGCGTATGAAAATCCATAAGTTCCATTGAGTAGTACACCGATGGCGGGACCTGTATAGTTCAAACTATTGATCGTTAATAATGTGAGGTACAAGGGAATAGGTTTGGCGCTCTGCTCGAACGGCCCCACACTTCCTTGTTGGTTTAACGGTACTCCCTTTGTCAGATAGAACGCGTTAACCTGACGCTATAATGCCGAATTATACGATTCGTGTTAATGGCTTTGTCAGACAGAACATGTTTTAGCGCACGTCAGTGCACTTAACTGACTCCACGCTATGGCGCCAAATTGTATACTACACGCTAATAGCTTTGAATGACGTACATGGCGAAATTTAAAAATAACCAGTGTTCAATGGCTCTGACAGTTACCTACCAAGTGAACAATATCGTAGTTGTTTGCAGTTGCAAGTTTTACATTATTCACTCATGTCAGCACAGCTCTGCTTCATAGCGCGACATCAGGTTAGCGCTCTGACGTGTGCTACGAACGCGTTCTACATGACAAAGTTATTATACTACACGCTAACGGCTTTGTCAGATAGAACGCGCGCATAGCACGCATCAGAGTTGGTGCTTTTGTTTGACGAAACATTACCGCGTAGTACAACACAGCTCGGTTTCATAGCGCGGACAGGTTAGCGCTCTGACGCGCGTTATGAACGCGATCTATCTGGCAAAGCCTTAATACTCAATTTTGACGTTAATTTGTCAAGCTGGGTGATACTTGAGTGGGTGCTACTTTGAAGATCTCTTGTAACTAAGATATATAGTTATGGTGTATAGTTATCTATCAGTGTCGGTTTATAATGATAGAAGTGTCTGTTTGTAATATGAATAATATAATAACTTATTGATATCAAGCGTTTGAAGGTGTGTA